>CM029111.1:8529213-8636713 GCA_016859345.1 Istiophorus platypterus
TATTGTACAATTGTAATGGCCGTGCCATTACAACAGTTGTTGATGTTCTCCTTCTAAATATATTCTCTAATAATGTAGAAGAATATCTGATTACATCGGAATGACCCATACACATAGCTACCTATGTTTCCTACATGTGTCCTGTTACAGATGCAGCAAATGATTTGAATGAACAATGAGACATTGTTGGTGAGAGGTATACTTTAGAGGTTATACCTAGACATGACGCATTCACAGCACATTTCGCGTGCACAAATCACACACAAACACACAAATACCCACACGTCCTCCTCACACACGTGCCCCTTAAAAGTGCTCCCAAAGCCCCAAAAGCTGAACAATGCCAGGAGTGTGTCTCTCTTCGCCGTGCTGTGCAGATCAGACTTTAATGCCAAGTCTGAGGTGGGGTGGGGGGGTAACTCAGGGCTTAGAGTGTCAGTAAAATAACAGGTTTTTTACCCTGAGTCCACATCCTTTGACATACTTTATCGACTCCTTTCACCTGTTCTCTTAGCTGCCTCTTACCCCCCCCTCCCTCATCCTTTCAGCTTATTTCATATCCTCCCTTTCCCCTCCTCACATTGCTGTCTCAGCCAGCAGGTATTTGGGTCAGAAAACATTCACGAGCACGCAAGCGTCCACTTGTTAATAGCTCCCCCCGAGCTTGGACACGCGCTGTTCAGCTGACAGCCACTGGATCTGTAATCTCTGACCCAGCACCAACTAACTCTCGCCTGAAAGAGTTTTGCCACTGCAGTCTGGTAATGTGAGAAACCTATCCTGAGCACTAGATCCTGAGCTCTAGATCCTGCACTAGATCCTGCCGCATCCTGCTGAGCACTTGATTATAAACAAGGATGCAAACCTAAAAATACAAATCAAGCACAAAAAAAAAAAAATTCCCTGGAGTGTGTTTGCGTTTGTGTTGCATAACTGTTGCAGTTAATGGAGCGTGTGAATTGTGTCTTCCAGTGTCTCATAGACATTTTTTCCAGCAGCTGAGAATTCTGGAGTTGTGACCTGAGGGAAAGATCTGCTTGCCCGGAGGGATTCTGTAGGGGTTGACAGAATTATACAACCATATGATCAGTGCTATATTAGGATGTCGACCCCACAAAGTAGTCCTGTAGCTCAGCATCTCATCGTAACACATTTTCCTACTCTTTTGTTGTCCCTTCTTTGAGTGTAGTATTTCTGAAAAGGACACCCTGATCTATCTTGTCCTTGCCATTGCAATGCCATTTTGGTGACAGTTACTCTAAGAGTCTTAGGGGCTCCTGCTGGGGTGCCTGTTTTGGTGTGTGTGTGTGTGTGTGTGTGTGTGTGTGTGTGTTCAGTGGTTGGGGGTTACATTGGGGTACAGTAAGTGGGATTAAGGAAGAAGAGTGTGAACAGTGCAGCTGTCAACCTTCTGCCTCAGAGCGAACTCAGATCACAGGAGACCTGCTCTCACCATCCAACCTTTAAACCCACATAATCACCCCTAATACCCAGAAATTTTATTTGTATATGTGTGTGTGTGTGTGTAACCATATCAGCACTGTGTCCATGTCTTTGTTTCCCTGCATGTCTATGCAACTGATACATGAACTGTGCACTTATCAGTGTTTATCACTGTTTTGTAATATTTGAGTTTTTGTGAGGATGGGGAAGAGGAAGTTAATTAGCTAGTGGGTTTGCAGAGGAATTAATTAAAGAGGAAGCTGTGTTGTACATAAAATCACCATGGTAACGACTGTCCGTTGAACACCTAATGCAGTTTTCTTGCTATGGAAGCTGGGGTCTATAGAAGGATTTAGTTTTGTGCATCTTTCTTCCTTTGTAAGTTGTTAACCATTCACACTTTATCACTACTGTTATCCAGTCATGTGTGGTTTGAGGAAAGGGCTTCATATAACATGTATAGGCTCAATAGTGTACCTTCTTTCGTAGGTGGCAATCAAGTCCATCCGCAAGGAACGGATCACCGACGACCTGGACAAAATTCACATCCAGAGAGAGATCGAGATCACCTCTTCGCTCAGGCACGCCAACATCATACGTTTTCACGAGGGTAAGACTGCAAACACACACATCGCACACCTGAGAAGTAGAACCGTGACGTAAAGCCTGATGCTCTGTGGCATAGTCCTCCATTGTTGTTCAAAAACTAATAATATTACACTGAATCACTGGGTCACAACACTGTAATGGGTGACATGTTTCTTTATTACCATGACCAATATACCATGGCAATGTGGTTTATTTTTTTAACTGATCCCATGTAAATAGCCGCAAATATTCACTAAAGCACCAAATCTGCATCTGAAAATAGTCCCAAACAAGTGCACGGCTGACTGCTGGATGAGCAACTTTGCTAAGAGCAGCAGTGCCCTGCTATTTGAGGAAATCATTTAGCCCTTCAAAAAGAGGAAACCGTATATTTGTGAGCCATTTTCCAAGATTTTTGTCTTTAAAAATATTATTGAGGGAGGGTGTGACGCATAGTTGTATTCAGTCTTTTCATGGGATTTGTTGACATTAAAAAAAACAAAAAAAACCCCATAGAATCACACCAGCCTCATCCTCTGAGAGTCTCTAATATTTAGTATCACCTGTTTCAGTTTTATTCTGTTCATATTTTTGTTAAATATTTGTTCTATGTGTGAAAGAAATGTTTTCCTGGATCCTTATTAGATAATATGCATATATCAAATTAATTTCAAGATAAAACATTAACAGGGAACCAGCAGTACTGCACACTTGTTGGTCACTTGTACTCACTTAACTTAATTACATTGTTTTGGGCTGTAAGCCTTAATCGGATAAGAGTCTTACCGCATGAGACTCGTACAAGTGACCGACAGTATACACGATTTCTGCTTCCTTCTTGGTTCCAATAGATTCTGATGATCTGTGTGCACAAGTTGAAGCAGTAGAAATCCCTGCAGAAACATTCAAATATAAGACTCAGAGACTTTCCTCAGAAGAATGTCAGTTTACTAATTTCATTTAGCAGATACAGTGGCCACATGAGACTTTGATTGCACTGATCCAAATTAACCAAGCCCCCAGCCTCTTAGTTATTCATGTTTTCATGTTCATTCATGTTTCTGCACATACAGAACAGCATCTCCTAATGTTGTAAAGAGAAAAATTTAAGCTGTCCCCAACACACATATAAATACATCTGCATAATGCCGTATTGTAACTGTGCCCTGTATCCGTTGCAGTGTTTGAGAGCCGGGATAAAATTGTGATAGTGATGGAGTACGCCAGCAGAGGAGAGCTTTACGATTACATCCAGGAGAGGAGGAGACTGCCAGAAACAGAAGCCAAAAGCATCTTCAGACAAATCACATCTGCTGTCCACTACTGCCACAAGGTTTACACACGCATACATGCACACGCACGCACACACACACGTGCATACGCACACACACACACGCATACGCACACACATCCCCACACATCCACACACACCTTCTGCTAATGCACCACAGGAATTTAGTATAAATTAGGGAATGAAATTTCAGGCACGTGCTTAATTGCAAGCTGCGGTATTCAACTGTGCACAAGCAAATGCAGAACCAGTAAATCCTCTAAATCCTAATCCTAATATTGCAGAAAAACTTGACTCGAGTTTTTAGATCTCTCTGGGTTAAGAGCGCATTAAGCCTGGATCGTTTTTATACAGTCACACACTGACACATTTAACAAACACGTTGCTTAAATGAGCTTCCTTCCTTCCTGCACATTACCGTAAGAAGGAACAACTTTGGCTTTGTTTCTTTGTTTTTATTGTTGTGTACATAAAATCAACAGGAATTATCAAGGAAATTCTTAAATCCTATTAATGCAGAAGTGCATTACAGTAGAAGTGAAGATATGTGCCTTACGGTCAGCTGAGCTGGATATGACAAAGGTTTTTTGTTTTCATATCATTCTTATTTTTCGCAGGTCAGTCTCTTCACAAATCCCTGACAGTAAATTTAGAGATTATGATTCAGCTCCTGTAGCTTTATAGTAGGCAGGGAGGTGGATTTTGTGTTCCTAGTGCCCTTGAATATCGTCCCAAAATAGACTTGAATGTTCCAGTATGAATGAATTATTAAATGTGCCTCTGAGGTATGCAGAACACATTGAGGGATTATTAAAGCTTAAAGAGAAGAATGAAAATAATTCATCATTCGTCATTTGCTGCTCCTTTTTTCCTATACTCCAGATCAGTTCATAGTCATTCAGCCTGGTCAACCACACACATTTATTTCATCTTTGTCTCTGCCTTGCAAATACACACACACACACATATATACAGGCTTACTTACTGAGCAAAAAAAAGAAAAAAAAAGTTTAAGGTCATGGGTCATTTCCTCCACTTAAGTGTTCTAAAGAACATGTAATTAATGAAAGAAAGGAGGCTATTCTGGCTATTGAGCTGACAGCAGTGTTTAAAGTTTCTCTGCATCACATGGCCTCCTGGGTGGTCAGAGTTATCTCTAGAAGCATTGTCTGTTCTTATGATTCACTACCTACTTGATATCACTGAAACACTTGATCCTGCAACCGGCTTTTCCACTCATTGGATCTAAAGTTTACTACAGCTCTTCCCCACTGGGGTCTACAGCTGTCTACATTTTACGGCTTCATGTTGGCTCCCAGTTGCTAAACGCCATCAGGGGATCAAATCCCAGCTCATCAGATTAATTAACTAAAAAAAAAAAAGCACTTCCTCATGCCTGATAATGATTAAACAGTCTGAGAACCTTTCTCAAGGCTCTCCAATATGTTAGACACATGACCCTGCAACACAAGGCCCGAGTGGAACGTTAAGGGTCATAAAATTATAAATGAAAGGCAAACACTCTAAGCACCACAGGCTGGGTTTATATAGTAAACTTCAGACGTGTCAGTCTTCTGTCTGCATGCAGAGAGAAAACACCTGACTGTAAACATTAGGGAGGAGCAGCACAGGGCCTCATGTGTGTCTCTGCTCTCTTGCAGAACGGTGTTGTGCATCGAGACCTCAAACTGGAAAACATACTTTTGGATCAAGATTTGAATGTGAAGGTAAGATCGATTAAAAACATACGCACACTAAGCCTTCATGTCACTTTTCAAGAAAGGAGGGGAGACATGCACACTGTGGAAAATGAATAAAGAGATTCTTTCCAATGACAAGACATTTATCCCGGCATTAAAAATTGCACATGTTCAATGGCAAAATCAGTTTTGGCCTGAGTGTTAAATTCATCATGGGTCATTATAATGCATCATCCAAAGACACCTAATTTCAGTCTTTTTTTTTTGAACATCAAAGCATATGTCTTTATGACACGTTGGCTGAAACGTTTCATGAAACAATCTTTTTCCACTGATGCTGTATTTAGCACGCTGGAACAAAGCCTCACATAGTCCAGCTGGCAAGGGATTATTTTGCCAGCTCCAAAATAAAATGCAAACGACATTGCACATTCAGAACATACATTGGAACAATTTCTGCCCACAGTAATTTTAATGTGTTGTTAAGCTGTGCACACTGAACCAACACAAACATAGTGCCAGGACTTATAAAATAACCCAGGGGTCATTTTTTTGCCTTATTTGGATATTCCTCTCCTTATATGGGAGTTGTGCACGGCTAAAGGGGAATGCAGGGAATCCAGTGGCAATCATGCCAATCGGAGGGTTTTAATATGAGCATGCTTTGTCTGTCTGTTGAAAGAAAACATCATGTGCAGACCTCTGAGCAGACCTTCATTCATCACAAACCTCTGGTTCACCACAGCGGCCTTTCACAGCATCCGCTGCAGGAAATAACCAAGGCACTGAGTAATGCATTTGCGTGTTATGTCTTCACAATAGCTGTTTAACGGCATGGGTTAAAGCAATGTACAGTCAGACATGTCAGGTAAAACCTTGGGCGTTGGTCAGGTTTGAAGCCACTGATTGTATTTTAAGATTATACTAAAAGTAGATTGTTCTTTGATGGTTGGCTTGGACCATTTTCATTTTTGAAGTCGCAGAAGTATGCACAGTAGGAGGCTTGTTTCTCTGTTTTATGAACCGAGCATTTTGAATGATTTTGCTTAACGTATTCACTACATATTTTGACTACTAGCAGACACTGAGACCTCTTCTACACAGCGTTTTAGTACAACCAGATGCGCATATGTGTAGTGAGAAAAAATAAGAATAAGCTAGAGGTAGTTGTCTACCAAAGTCATCCATGAAACTAATAATGCCATTAAAAGTACAATTGGATAAAAACTACTATGTATTTATACATAGTTCACACATGCAGGAAGAAGATGAAATTGAAATAAAGCTATTTGCTTAGCTCAAAGCAAACTATCAGTAAGCAAACAAATCGGCCAGACACAAAGATGCAAAGTGTATAATCTGATTTCCATCAGTCAATCCCTCATTAAAATAAAGATACTGAAATGATACATTTCACCAGAGTGAATTAGCTACTTTATTCATTAGACAACAGCGCAGATTGACTGTTTAGTTTTACTGAGCCAAACAAGAATAAGACTTGATCCTGACTCAGGGAAACCAGAAAGTTTTGCTATACATACCAAACTTAATACTCTTCTCACATGATAATGAGATTCACAAAAATCCCCAAAGCTTGCTTGAATTTTTGCACCTACAGGGGAAAAAACAGTCAGAAGGGACAGTGGCTTCAGGTACAGGAGTCGTTCACATGTTTAGAAGAAAGAGTGTGTTATACAAGTATTCAACACTGAGGAATGTCTTTGCCAAAGCGCTAAAATGAATAAAGGAACCTCACATGCGTGTATATCTGATGGCGCAAAAAAAATTTACATTGCAGGGAGCTCATGCACAAATAGACAATAGCATGTAGAAGGTAAAGCTGTATAAACAGCCCATTTTATGTGCTCAGTCTACACATCATTATTGCCACTGTAGGTACAGGAATGATATCAACAGTGAGATGACTAATAGCTTCATCTTCCATCTGTGAGGTCTGTTTCCCTTTGCCTCTGCTCCACAGAAATAAAGCTGTCACACTGAGTATTTTTAACACCAGAGGGGCTGATAGTGGGCTGGCGAGCATGTTAATAATCTCTTCAGATAGAGAGGAGCCTCTGTGTTTTTGCGTATGGCTCTCGCAGCTTCGAGTGAGTGATTGTTCCGTTACGTCAGTGTAAGCAGCTTGATGTTTTTGGCCCTATTCTCCTTCCTCAGTCACACTTACTTTGGCAAAAGAGCCACGTACCTATTTTTGGCTCCTTTAAAAGGAATTGCTTTGAGTTGTTGTGGTTTTTGGGTTGTTTTTATTTTGTTTGTTTTTTTTTTGCCAAATGACTAAAGGTTTACAGTGCATACACTTTGAAAAGGAATCTGGATCATGTGAGGATGAGTGCGAGTGCTGACACGAATGAGTAAATTGAATTTAAGAAGGATTCGGTGTTGTGTGTGTGTTATAGCTGTTAGGTAGTTATGTCCATGACTGAGACCCACTGTCACATGATTCTTGTTTTTTTCTAAGATGTGGGTTACATTTTTAGCATATCTTTCAAGGTTTGATTTCATATATATTATTTTTATCATTCTTAATTTTTTTAGGTTTTGTTTATTATGTATTATCTCCTTTTTTTGTTAAGACCAGGCTTTGTGTTGTTTCATTTAGGAGCTTGACATCCTTTTGAAATTTACTACTAATGTTCCACTCGGGTAATTATTAAAATTATCTACTGTTCTGTACAGGAGTAGCAGGGGACACGAAATAAATATAATCAGAACGTAGTAATTAATGTTCCCTCTTTCTCCTGTTCTGCAGCTGGCTGACTTTGGCCTCTCCAATCATTTCCAGAGAGGCACTCTGCTGCAGACCTACTGTGGAAGCCCACTCTATGCTGCCCCAGAGATAGTGAAAGGACTGCCATACCAGGGGCCAGAGGTGGGTCATGCACTGCCAGCGCTGGTTTCTTCATGAGAAAACTCTTTCCAAACATTATGGGCATCTCATGAGAACTGCAACATACAAGTTCTGGAAATAAAGCTAGCATGAGACTCAAAAGCAAACCACTCTGCTCTTCCTGCCTCTCTGCCTTATGTGTGAAAAACGCCTGCTTTTCTGTCGTGCTTGGAATCTTATCAAATGGCATGTCCATCATTATGTGTGTTTCTGCGTGCTAGGTGGACTGCTGGGCGCTGGGGGTGCTGCTCTATGCGTTGGTGTACGGCATCATGCCATTTGATGGGGCCAGTCACGCCACGCTCACAAAGCAGATCAGCCAAGGTCGCTACCACAGGCCGAACCCCCCCTCAGGTAAACCTTCTCCAATGTCCGTGTCTCCATCAACATTACGTTTACATTTCTGTTCCCCAGAGTGTGCGCTGAGATTGCTTTGTGTGTTGTTCTTACAACTATCTTGTTGATTACGCTGTGTTAGCCACTTCGGCTGCTATAAATAACAGTTGACTCTGTTCCTCCAGACGCCTGCGCTCTTATCGACTGGTTGTTGACGGTGCGTGTAGAGGAGAGAGCCACGATAGAGGACGTAGCCAATCACTGGTGGGTGAACTGGGGTTATGAAGAGAGTGTGTGTGACTGCCCTTCATCTCCACACCAAGAATGCCCCTCCCCGCTGCTGGCTCGTTACATCGACTGGCAGAATCGGGTCGCCGCTGCCAGCAACATTACTGTTGACTCAGGGTGCCTATCCTCAGACTCCAAGTCAACTCCAACTCAGCGCTCTCACCAACCCTTTTACTTCAGCCTACCTCTGAAGAGCGATCGTGGAGGAGGAAGTGGGGGAGGAAGAGCACGTGGAGGAATGTCAAGCCTCAAGAAGTCACGCAAGGAGAATGCAATTCCCCAAACTGCACAGGGAGCATGTGGTGGTGTTTGCGCAACAGCTGCTTCTTCTGCTGTGATTTCCTCCACTTCCACTTTTGAAAGAAAGAAACCCAAAGGTATTCTGAAACCCCAGAGGAGCTTTGACTCAGTCTTTCACAGCCCTCCTAAAGAAAACTCTCTCTCCCAACCATATTGCACTTCTCCCCAGCCTTGCCAAACATATACACTTGCCCACACACCTGCTGAAGTCCTGTCCACCAGCCTGCAGTCTCCCTCTACATTCAGTCAGCCCTCATCTAAAATGCCTAAGAAGGGGATACTAAAGAACTTATATGAAGGGGAGTCAGGTTATGGCTCACCCTCAGATAGAGGGGGCTCTGGAGCAGGAGTTAAAGAGCGTGATGAAACTGATCTGTGCTCCCACCGACAGCACAGTTGTCTCCCAGCAGCAGAAGATAGTCCCACCATGCGCACAGAGGCAGTAAGAAGAAGGAAGGGTATTCTGAAACGTAATGGCAAGTTTTCCCGCAGTCTGGATCTTCCTGATGGCCACAGCTCGTCTCCCTCTTCAGCCCCCGCGGTGTTCCCCCAGGCTCTGCAGCAGCTCCTCCAGGCCACAGGGGGCGCCGACGGCCGCCGTAGCCGCCCCTCGAGCGTGGTGAGCGAGGACAGCCTCTTCTCTTCCGATTCCTTTGACCTGCTGGACCTCAGCGCCCAGTCACGTCACAGGATTTTCTCCCGGGGGACGCAGCAGAGTGCCTGCAGCTCTGAGGACGACCTGGAGCAGCTTAGAGCTGAGGCAGACAGGGTTGGTGAAGACAGAGGACAGAAGGAAATTCCAACATAAGCCTGACAAATGATGGAGACATCAGTGTGGTGAAGAACTGGGTCAAACACCAGTTCGTGGATTCACTTTTCTGTGATAATCATTGCCTGCCATCTTGAAAAGACTTACTGAACTCTGGAAAGAATGCATCCCCATTACATGGACTCTCCTGAGCATTGTACTGTCAATGTAAAGCGCCATTTTTGGCACATTTGTCTTTAATTAATGATAAATTAAACTGTATTTTTGGACAATTTAATTGTACTCTGGACGTGAGGCAACACAGAGATTGAATTGTTAAGTGGCACCTAAAGGGGATCCAAAATCTGCCACATAGCAGAGACGGCATCTGAATGTGGCAGGATGGACAAGCGGTCTGTTTGATGAACTCGCTCTAACCTCACCTGCACAACAAAACAGCAGATTTCTGTTCAGACGAGCTTTTTAAGATCTGAGTCTGGACGCTGTAACCTGTAGAGCTGAGCGCCACCTCGGAATATGTGAATTGTCATAAGTGTGGTCACTGATTACAACAAATTGACAAGACATATAGAAAGCTGCTCTACTGTGAGGATAAATTCTGCCAAACTAAACTGTTGTGTTGCTTCTAACGATCTAACACTTTACCCTATTTAGAATTTATAAGCACTATATAAACATGTAATAACTAGTTTTTTAACTCACTGAAATGTAGTTTGTAAGCAGATATTAGGACTTTTTATGTCTATATCAATGTAAGGTATTTTAAAACAACTATAACTTCTCCCATGAAGACATATCCTATATTATTAGAGTTGTCTTTTATCATATTGCTATTAATTATCCTTTTAGACACCACCATCTACTGATTGGTACCCAAAGGAGGAGTTATTGTTGCTTTTACGAGACACTTACGTCTGCACACAACTACATTATAGTGTTTCATAAACCATATTTTAAATGTTTATATACTGCCTATAAATGTTGAATAGGAGGGATTAAAGTACAATGTTACCTGTTCCATCACATATTACTGAGTATATTTGTGCAACACAGTATTAAGCTGTGTTAAGCTACAGACACATTGTGAATAGCAGATGGATCACATAGCTTTTTACCGGGACACCACCGTTGCTGCTTTGGACATTTAAACAGTTGATGTACTGTGAGAAGAAAATATGTTTTGTTCAAAGAAATTCTTTTTTTGTCGGGGGGGGGGTGTAAAATAAATTAGAGGAATCTGAATATTTTCCAGTTTTTTCCTTTCCTCTTTTGCAGCCAGAGCATTATGCAATACAGGGAATTTGAGGAACGAAAGAAAAGAACGTTGTCCTTTAAATTAGCTTCTAC
The DNA here is from genome assembly GCA_016859345.1 of Istiophorus platypterus. Taxonomy (NCBI): domain Eukaryota; kingdom Metazoa; phylum Chordata; class Actinopteri; order Istiophoriformes; family Istiophoridae; genus Istiophorus; species Istiophorus platypterus. The sequence continues at coordinate 8,540,184 of CM029111.1, forward strand.
AGTCCCATGTCCCAATAAACACAGTGCTGCGTTTACCCTGCAGACTGTTTTATTTATAGGCCGTAAACTTAAATAACAGTGCTTTCGAGAAAAGAAAACATTCAATAGAGTGTCAAAGTATTCGATGAACTCTCTTCACTTCAGGTTAAATTTACATTTTATTGGATAATTTGTATAAAGAGAAGGACTAATATATCAACTGTTCAAACTACATGTTGGAAAATGTAAGCAATGAAGCACTGAGTATGATGACTACATGCTTTCCCTTTTGTTTCCTTCATCCTTTTAGCTAAATACTTTTTCTAAACAAAGTCCACATGTTTTTTAGTCCTCCCTCTCTCTAATGGAAAGAGCCCATCATCACTGTTAGGTAAAAACCAAATATCTCCAGGTTTGGGCATTTTAATATTTTAAGACATATTTAAGGATTAAAGTTTCAAAATTTTCCACCCTTTTTGACTCAGAAAATCCCATCAAAAGTTATTAGATGTTGTCATTGGTCCTTATTTCCTGAAAAGCTGCTCTTTTGAACACAAATGTTTTCAGAGCATTAAGATGAAACAAAGCCAAAGCTCACCAGCAGTTCTTGTTTAGATGTGGAGAAGCTTGGTATGGCTGACATCAACATAGGGATTACATTATGCCACCTACTTATATGGTTTTAACCCATATAAGTGTTCTTCCTGACGCAATGCATGGTCAAATGACTCTAATGTTAAGGGCTGATTGATGGCAGCTAAGCACTTAGTTAATTTGGCCGGTGGTGGATGAAGTCCAGAGCAGAGGTCTGATGGTGACATTTCATAACAGTTGTTATCTCCCGTCAGGCTCTCAGGGACCATTCAGTTACATAACGACTGCCTTTTATCTTTGTTTAGCTAATATTTACAATGCATGCATATGATGGACAGCTGGAGTAAAAAAAAAAAAAAAAAGTAAATTTGATCAAAGCTACAGTATCTGATGGGTGATTATGTGTATTTGTCCAAGAAATTTTCTGTTATAGATTGTCACGTGTAAAAGGTGGTATAAACACAGAATCACGGCTGTGAACTGGATTGTTTGTGGTGAGAAAATGTGCTCCGTGTAGGCTTCATAAACGACAAAACAGGTTTACTAGATCAAGGTCACTGTCATCACTTTAAATTCATTTCAATAAAGCACTTTATTTCCTCCCTCCTGCCCCCTCCCTTGTCTCTCTTTCTCTGTCTTTTTCTCTCAACCTGGCGGCCACTCGCCATGAGCTGGGATCTGTTCGACGTTTCTACCTGTTAAAAGGGAGTTTTTCGTTTTTCCAAGTGCTCGCTCATGGGGGAAAAGTTGGGTCTCTGTAAATAATAACTATAAAGAGGTTGGTCTAAACCTGCTCTATATGAAAAGTGCCCTGGGATAATGTCTGTTATGATATGGTGCCATATAAAAAAAATTAAATTGAATTGAATTAAAATTAGAGAACCAAATGAAAAGCATGTAATTTTGTCATTAAAATCAGAATCATCTGAAAATCCGTTGAATCATTGCCAGAAGTCATTATTCAAGACACTGGTTTGACTGATCAGTGAAAATAAGATTTTATTTCATAAAAAGTTTTTAATTAAAACTTTTATAAAAGCAGACAAAAACTATATTTTTATAATAATAATAATATATCAAATCACAGTGTGATGGTGATGGATATACAGAGAACTGTCACGTGAACCTGCAACTCTCCCAAAGCTTCACAGAGCTTCACATTGAGTTTCAGCTCATTGTTTAGCTTTCAGGCTTGCAACTTCACCATGTTGGCTCATATACACCGATCTCATAGTGGCATTTACAGCTGCAGCAGGCAGACTTTTTCAGCAAAAAAAAGCTCTAAAGACCCACAGTACACTACCTGCTCTGCACCAAACAGCAGGCAACAATAGTTACTGACTAAGCTGGTGAACATAGTGGACTATATAGCAACTAGAGGCATATTTCCATCAGGAGTTAGAGTTAAAAAGAGAATTAAAAGAGAGAATAGTGGAGTTACATTCACCAGGTGACCAGAAACACACCAACAAATGAAGGTTTCATTGCTCCATAACGGCAGGATGATAAAATAAGGAGCTGTTTGCTAATACGTTGTCAATTTATAAGGTGATGACATGTCGATGTGTCTACAACTTCTTTCTGCTACCCCTAAGTGGCCAAAAAAAAAAAAAAAGTGGAAGTTCTGTCACTGAAGCTCCAGAACTTCCACTGAGTGGATTTTGAACTGAGCTGATGCTGTGTTGTCCCCTCAGATTGTCTGAGGGACATACTCATACTCCACAGTGGCAAACAATAAAGATATTAATACAGGCAACAAACCTCTTGAAATCATGGTATTTGATAGGTATTTATATAATGGAGATATATTTGATCATATGGGACCTCCCCGTGTTCTGTTTTTGATGTACAAGGTTCTTCACCATCTGCATGTGGCGGCTATGAAATCTCATGGGGAAAAGTATTAAAGATGTGCCCAGATAGAGAATCTATCTTTAATTTACCTTCAAAGGATTGTCATTACGTATTTACTCTTGGCTTCAAACAACAAATTATATACAAAAATCCAAATTACTAAATAATTCACCTCAGATTTTGTCAAAGAATCTATTGATCTCCTATGTGAGATGCTAAATAAAAAAAATAATTTTCTTTAATTCCATATATGTTCCCAAAGGACTTTGACACTTACGGTCATATGGTGTGGGTGTGGGACTGACCTTCTGTCTACACATTCTGGAATTACGTAACATGTGGGTTGATGGGGGAAATTCTTTTCTTAATATGTAATAAAGATTCAGGTTACAATCATCAGGGCATTGTGATGCTACTTTTTACTTTTACTCCCCCACAATTCAGGGGCAAACATTGTGCTTTTGACTCAAAAACATTTATTTTACAGCTATAATTACAATTTACATTCAAGTTTAAGATTTAACTCAGTCGTCATTATCTTATGACCCCACATATTGATCTTTTTGCTTAAGCAATAGATCTGAATACTTCTTCCAACACTGACGGAAAGACAATGCCTCAGCAACTGCTTAGACATGAATTCCAAGCCTGTAGAGTATTTGGACAGGGAAATGCAACAACTTTTAATATCGTTCCCTCGTTGTATCGTTGTATGATCCCAGCAATGCCCCCCCCCCTCACTGACGAGCTCAAGAAACTAAATGAAGACTCGGCTTTAGCAGTCAGAGGAGGATAACTGTAGAGTAACAGCAGCTTAAAGCATTTAAGTTGTGTGTGGGCCTCCTGTTAATCACATTGACAGTTTCCCTAAGCAGCATGGACTCAATGGCCAAGGACTTTAAAGATGTTGAAGTATTCCAAATATCTACAATAATTACTGATTAAAACCAAGGGAAGGGGGTTCACAGCTAAGTCTTGCCGGCCAAGAGGCTTTTCTTTCTGTTCTGTCACATGCAGATAAAATACCATTGAGTGAACAAAAGCAACCAGACTTTACTGGTTTTTAGGCTGCTTACTGGGGCTCAGGCAGTCAGGGAACAGTAGCATTATAGAGGAGAAATCCTTCATTACCCCAATGGTGTCGGGATACGCATCCTTGAACCTGTTCTTTTAGAGCATGCATGCCCCAGAGTTGGGAGAAGTAGTCAAATACAAGAAGAACAGTATTCTGCTGAAAGTCGATGTATTTGAATTCCACTAATGTAAAAATGTTCACGTTGACAACGCTAAGAAAACAAACCCTGATTCCTCACAGTTGATAGCGGAATACATCCTCCTTTTGGATAGGGCTTGAGTATCCTTGTCCAGTTTTATTCATTTCTGCTTTTATTTTGTCCTTTTTTAAAAAAAACTACAATTTATCTTGTCTCCACATCACAAATAAATATTATTCATTATGTATGTGTGGAAATATTACTTACCAAATGTATTTGATGTGCATGTGACAAACTAAACTGAACTTGAGAATACCATACATGAATGTCTTCTAGAGATAGAAATATCTTTTATCTGAAGACTTTAGACAAATGCATTGCCCCAACTTACATCACAAGCTCCTGCAGGATGCATATCCTAAATTTAGGGGACAATTTTTATCATTATAGATAGAGAACGTCTTTGACATGGTTTCCAACCAGTGTTAGCACAAAAGTTACAATAAGAGATAAATCAGTACTTAGTTGAGCCTGTGGTGCAGCAGATCACTTGTCTTAGGGGATCACTTACTGTAAGTTGAACCCTAGGGAAAGGAGCAACAGTGTCATCTTGTGGTCATTTGATGTAGCTGGCCCAAAGTACACACTCACAGGTTACAATCCAAGGAAGTTTACATCAAAGTGTGTAAGTACTTTTGTACGTTAAGCATTCCAGACAGTGTGTTAACAATGAGAGGAACTATCACATCTTTAATGGCAGCAAATGTTACTGAACTGTTTTTTCCTGACATTAATATTGCGGCCATATCATTTTTAGTAATTGAATGCAGAAATATTATGGTAAAGAGCTGCATAAGATCAAATGTGACTTTTATTGATATTATTATTAAAATTACATCTAATATCAAATTTTAGAGCTGAGTAATTATGCTCTGGTAACCATAATATGAGCTGACAGTCATCCACTGTTCATTTTTAAATACTGATCTAATGAACCAGTGCCAATCCACAACTGTTACAACTGTGAGCTTGTCCAAATGTTTCCTGCATATATGAAAGAACTTCATGGTGATCAAATCTAATTACTAATGGGAAAAAAAACCTTTTTAACACAGTCTAAACCAAATTTTGGTAGAAAAACTTTGTTGTAAATTAATAGTACCATTAAACCAATGAGTTCTGGAAAAAATTCAGTCATTTTGAGTCAAACAAAGAAAAGTCGATACAATACACAATTACCCATTCACCCTTGAATTTTGCAGGCTATTTTGTGAGAGAAAGGTATATATTATATTTCAGTAATAATTCAACATTAATCTTAAAAGAAAACCCGATTTTCTAAAATTTATTAGAAAAACTCCCTATTCTATTTTTTTTAACTATCATTTACAATCAGGTCTTTAGTAAAAGATTTTTTTTCAACCTGAAACTACTTATTAATCAACAAAAAGGTGCCATAAAGTTCAATACGACATAATGATCTCCCTTTGAAAGACGTGGGTGCAAACAGAGTTAAACTCCCTAAAAATTCACCACAAGAATGTTACATTTGTAAAGAATTCTCTAGTCAGTCAGTGCAGTTTCTAATTTGTTTTTTTCTCTTCATACCCGTCACCCTGAAACACTGATCCCAAAGCAATAATGCGTTGATGAAATGATGCAAGGGTCATTGAAATATCCTTCACAACCACAGTGTCAGGATTGTGTCTCTGTTGTGAAGTCCATTGTCCAACAAAAGAGACCGGAAAGATACAAGATTGAGGAAGATTACCTTATGACATATAGAAAAATAAGTTTGCTGATCATTCAGGAGAACTGGCAGTGTTTTGATTGGCACTCTTTTTTGTTGACAATAAACAGGGTGTGTTGGGTGCGGTTATGGATGCGGTTATGGCGAGGAGTTCTCTGATCTTGGCGAGGGTCCAATGCAGAAGGGACGAGTTTCAGGAGTTTCTGTGTTAATATAACTTTGGGTGATGTCACGATTTGGTGTTGATTCTGACGGATTTAGCCCAATGGTAAAACAGTGAGGGATTTTTTTTTCCCTGGCACTCTCTAAAATAAGGTAATAACAACTAAGCATTTTAGAGGAAAGCAGAAACATATTGTAAATACTGGGTACGTGTGGGATATGTAACTCAAAACAAACAAGAGAAATGTTTGGGGGAACTTATTTATTATAATTATTGTGTAATCAAAGAGCTGTGTTTTGAGGAAATTACTGATAGCGTTGCCAAATAGAGGTTTGGTGTGTCAATTGATTATTTGTCAAGACATGTTGAGGTTAAAAAAGGTACATTATTACGGATTTTTATTGGCACTCTTTTGGGTCGTAAATGGACAGCGTGTGTCTACATGTGTTTTTTGGTTCTACCAGGTGCTGAATGATCTTAAGTGGGCGTTTTTAAGGAAGAAAAAATTCCTATCATTTCATCAGCTGACTTCAGACTCTCCTGTGTGCCTTCAGGCAAACTGCACCTGAGATATCAAAAGACTGAGACTTTCCGTCATTCCGTCATTAGCCAACACTGTGCGGACCACAGTAATGTCTTGGTTGGTGAGCATCACTGCTCTAAGGGAACTTCTGAGTCAAACAGAATAATATAACACAACTTAAAATTGGCATGAGTGTATGTTTCTGTCATTAACTATCATCAGAGATGAAATGTGTCAGGAACAATAAGAACTGGTCGTCACAAGCTAAAAGTAAGCAAGAAGGTTGACTCTGACTTTGTTGCCCTTATGATGTTGAAGCATATACTTTAGAGTCCAAGTTATTACGACTCAGTGTGACTTGTTATGGTTATTAATTTAAAGATTGATGCTTAATAGATACTTATCAAACCACCCCCTATCTTGATATCTAGGAGACTGAGAATGAGTCAGAGGCAGAGTGCAAGGATGGTGGTGAGAGTTCCATTGCCGAGGTGAGTGATAAAATGAATGTCACAGTTTAGAAATACATTGTGGTGCTGAAAGTCTTCCTGGAATTTTATGTAAATCAGTTATAAGGGTTGCTGTTACATTTGGTTTCATTTCATAATGTTATGTTGCCATGAGCCTGCCTCTGAGGTTGTTTGGAGCATACAAGAGCAACAAACAAGAAATAGGCTGCCATACATAAAACGGAAAAGAGTGCAGTCAAGTAACCAGTACTTTCAAACATAGCCAAGCATCAACATATCATACAATATGATTTTATGTTTTAGTAATGCCAAAGATCCTATTAAAGGGATCTTGCACCTACCACCCACTTCAATTTGTGCAGGTCTGCCCTAATCAGCTGAATTAAAGCAACGTCATATAACATTATTGGTGTGACTATTCTGCCTTATCAACCATGTCAGCCACTTCCTTGTTGTGATACCAGTAAGGCCAGTTTTATGTACTTGCAAAAGGTCAGAGTGTCCATGAGTAAAGAAAAAAGCAAAGGGAAAGGTTTTCCTGTACACCAAAAAATCCAACACAACCATTTTTACATTACTTTTCATTAAGTGCAGAAATGTCGCACTCTCTGTATTGGTACAAGAAATTGCTAGCAAACTTAATTCAGGCAGCGATTACATTTCCTTTATGAACTAATAGATATAAAAATGCCAATTCACAGTGTAGAAAAGTAATCTGTGGGAGACAAGGTTGCCAATAAAAATTAGAAATGAGAGGGATATTAGGTATTCAATTTTCATTAAGATTATAAAATTTGTTTTTTGGATCCCAGTGGTTTCAACGATATATTTTTATAAGCGCTGTTTTCTAAAATCTTGTACTTTCAAATTGTTTCCCGCTTTGTTGATATATCTTTTGAAATTCTGATGTGGTTTCAGTTTTGTCAGTTGGTTTTCTGAAATGTTTTTGTTGTTCAATCAATCACAATAGACCTTCCCTACATGGACAGTCATCACTCAAATACGTGATTGAGACAAAAAAGCTGGGTATTGTTCAAACCCCGTGTTCCTTTTGTGCAGGTCTGCCCTGATCAGTTGTATCAAAACAAAACCATAAAACACTATTGGTGTGACTGTCCTGCATTATCAAACACATCAGAACAACATCAAAAATATCAGTTTGCATCGACCTCTGACAGTTTCAAAATGCCCAAGAGAACATTGTCAGTGGAGTTGCCACCAAATAATGAGACATTGGGAGTAATGGAAGTGTGTCAATACCTGCAAGAATGGCAAGATACATTCAGGGGTTGGTTTTCTAGTTTGGTAGATTAAATTGCTGGTTAGTGTTAGTTATTCCTAGCTGTCCTATATAACTAAGCCAGCTGAGAGCTGCTTTAACTCAGAACTTAGACAAAAAGATGGCTCTCGTCACGCATAGTCCCGATTGGGTTATTTTGATATCTATTTTCCCATTTTTATGACGTGGGCCCTTTTCTCATCTGTTTGATGGAGTGTTCATCACCAAAACAAGTCTAGGTAAAAAGTGGAAGGCAAGAAACAAACAAGCAAAGACATGAACAAGTCTGTGTTTAGTAAACTGTGTGGTGGTGTACTTGGAAGGAGAGCTTGCACAAGCTCTGAAAACAAGGCAGGCCGAACTCCTCATCACCAACAGAGACATGTGCAGGTCTTTGCCATGACCTTGGTGAGTGATATTTGTAATATTGGACAGGTGTGTGACGGGTTTTAAATTTTAATCCCTGGGTGTACAGAGGGAAAACGAAAATAAGACTATCTACAGACGGTCAAATAAAAGCTGATGATGATATAATGGCCAAGGGCTCAACAAGCATTAACAGTCAAAGGCTAGTCCCTAATGAAGGAGGAAAATAAAAACGTGTGCAATGGTTTATATGCCCAAATGATAAAACACAACATACAGTTCAGTCAGAGAGAAGGATGGGACACAATAATTATTCAAATGTACAATAATAGCATACAATTTCAGACAGTTCTCTTTGAAGACATTTAACGTGGTGCACTCGTTTGTACATGACAGAAGACAAGTGACTCCCTACTTCTTGTTCACCATCTTAATATTTACCTCTAATGTGCACAGTAAATCGAGATTTCCACTTTGAATCATCCCTAACAGATATAAGTCTATTGGGTTATTTGATATCTATTTCCCCATTTTTATGACGTGGGCCATTCTCTCATCTGTTTGATGGAGTGTTCATCACCTAAACAAGTCTAGGTAAAAAGTGGAAGGTAAGACACAAACTACTAGCAAAGACATGAACAAGTCAGTGTTTATTCGTCAGGGTGACAGCAAAGTGTGTTTTTTAAATCACATGCCCTTGTTTTAATTACAACACTAAGACGAGAATAAAAGCTGCCGCTGTCGTCTGTCCCGCGTCGGCGTCGCCCCCTGCGGCCTCCTCCGCCCCGCAAAGTCTGGCCCCGCATCCTGACGGGCAACAGGCTGCGTGAAGCGACCGGCATCCGTAAAACGATGTACAGGGGGGAAAAAAGACCTTCACTTGTCAATTAAATCCTAAAAACATATTGTCAGGTCTTTTACTCAACTAAATGTAACAGCACCACAGCTTAAAAAAACAAAACAAAAAAAAAAAAAACAACTCATTTACACGCAGAGCACACGCATTTAAAATCTGACCCAAGTAGAAAAGTACTACTATCACTATATACTTACACGAAACTAAAAGTATTCATTAGCTTATGATTAAATTCAGAGTAATGTAGATTAATGTATCATGATAATAGATGCATTAATGTGTACATAACTTAAATGTCAAAGGTGGGGCTAATTTATTATTTTTTATTATTATTATTAATGTAGCCGCAAGGGGACACAAGCCAGTGTCTTATTGTGCCGGTCCCAAGCCCGGATAAATACAGAGGGTTGTGTCAGGAAGGGCATCCGACGTAAAACTTTTGCCAAATCAAACATGCGAGTCAGATCTATTAATCCCATACCGGATCGGTCGAGGCCCGGGTTAACAACGACCGCCATCGGTGCTGTTCACCTACAGGGTGCCGGTGGAAATTGGACTACTGTTGGTAGAAGAAGGAGAGGAGGAAGGTGTGTTCGTAGGAAGAGAGAGAAGAGGAATGCCAAGAGGCTAGGACTGAGAGTAGGGACTTTGAATGTTGGAACCATGACAGGAAAGGGTAGAGAGTTAGTTGACATGATGCAGAGGAGGAAGGTAGACATACTGTGTGTCCAGGAGACCAGGTGGAAAGGCAGCAAGGCTAGAAGTTTGGGAGCAGGGTTCAAGTTGTTCTACCATGGTGTAGATAGGAAGAGAAACGGAGTAGGAGTTATCTTGAAAGAGGAGCTTGTTAGGAATGTCCTGGAGGTAAAAGAGTGTCGGATAGAGTGATGAGTCTGAAGCTAGAAATCGAAGGTGTAATGTTCAATGTGGTTAGTGGGTATGCTCCACAGGTAGGCTGTGAGCTGGAGGAGAAGGAGAAATTCTGGTCGGACCTTGATGAAGCCATACAGAGCATCCCTAGAGATGAGAGAGTTGTCATTGGTCAGACTTCAATGGACATGTTGGTGCAGGAAACAGAGGCGATGAGGAAGCGATGGGCAGATTCGGTATCCAGGAGAGGAACGCAGAAGGACAGATGGTGGTTGATTTTGCAAAAAGGATGGAAATGGCTGTAGTGAATACTTTCTTCCAAAAGAGGCAGGAGCACAGAGTGACGTATAAGAGTGGAGGTAGGGGCACACAGATAGACTACATCTTGTGTAGACGGTGTAATCTGAAGGAGATCAGTGACTGCAAAGTAGTGGTTGGTGAGAATGTAGCCAGACAGCATAGAATGCTGGTGTGTAGGATGACCTTGGTGGTGAGGAAGACAAAGAGGACAAAGGCAGAGCAGAGGACGAAATGGTGGAAGCTAAAAAAGGAAGAGTGTTGCATGACTTTTAGGAAGGAGTTGAAGCAGGCTCTGGGAGGTCAGGAGGTGCTTCCAGATGACTGGAGAACTACAGCTAATGTGATCAGGGAGACAGGAAGGAGAGTACTTGGTGTGTCATCTGGAAGGAAAGTAGATAAAGAGACTTGGTGGTGGAATGAGGAGGTGCAGGAGTGTATACAGAAAAAGAGATTAGCTAAGAAGAAGTGGGACACTGAGAGGACTGAAGAGAGTAGACAAGAGTACAGGGAGATGCAGCGTAAGGTGAAAGTAGAGGTGGCAAAGGCCAAACAAGGGGCTTATGATGACTTGTATGTTAGGTTGGACAGTAAGGAGGAGAGACTGATCTATACAGATTGGCAAGGCAGAGAGACAGAGATGGGAAGGACGTGCAGCAGGTTAGGGTGATTAAGGATAGAGATGGAAATGTATTGACAGGTGCCAGCAGTGTGATGGGAAGATGGAAAGAGTACTTTGAAGAGTTGATGAATGAGGAAAATGAGAGAGAACGAAGAGTAGAAGATGTGGCTATTGTGGATCAGGAAATAGCAAAGATTAGTAAAGATGAAGTGAGGAAGGCACTGAAGAGGATGAAGAGTGGAAAGGCACTTGGTCCTGATGATATACCTGTGGAGGTATGGAAGTGTCTAGGAGAGGCGGCAGTAGAGTTTCTGACTGGGTTGTTTAACAGGATCCTAGATAGTGAGAAGATGCCTGAAGAATGGAGGAGAAGTGTGCTGGTGCCCATTTTTAAGAACAAGGGAGATGTGCAGAACTGTGGCAACTACAGAGGAATAAAGCTGATGAGCCATACAATGAAACTATGGGAAAGAGTAGTTGAAGCTAGACTAAGGGCAAAAGTGAGCATTTGTGAGCAGCAGTATGGCTTCATGCCAAAAAGAGTACCACAGATGCAGTATTTGCTTTGAGGATGTTGATAGAGAAGTACAGGGAAGGTCAGAGGGAGCTGCATTGTGTCTTTGTAGATCTGGAGAAAGCGTATGACAGGGTGCCCAGAGAGGAACTGTGGTACTGTATGAGGAAGTCTGGAGTGACAGAGAAGTATGTTAGAGTGGTGCAGGACATGTATGTGGACTGTAAGACAGTGGTTAGGTGTGCTGTAGGTGTGACAGAGGAGTTCAAGGTGGAGGTGGGACTGCATCAGGGATCAGCTCTAAGCCCCTTCTTGTTTGCTATGGTGATGGACAGACTGACAGACGAGGTTAGACAGGAATCTCCATGGACTATGATGTTTGCAGATGACATTGTGATATGTAGTGAGTGCAGGGAACAGGTGGAGGAGAAGCTTGAGAGGTGGAGATTTGCCCTGGAAAGGAGAGGAATGAAGGTTAGACGCAGCAAGACAGAGTACTTGTGTGCGAACGAGAGGGACCCAAGTGGAAGAGTGAGGTTACAGGGAGAAGAGATAAAGAAGGTGGAGGATTTTAAGTACTTAGGGTCAACAGTCCAGGGCAATGGAGAGTGTGGAAAAGAGGTGAGGAAGCGTGTGCAGGCAGGCTGGAACGGGTGGAGAAAAGTGTCAGGTGTGATGTGTGATAGAAGAGTTTCAGCTAAAATGAAAGGAAAGGTGTACAAAACTGTGGTGAGACCAGCGATGCTGTTTGGTCTAGAGACAGTGCCACTGAGGAAAAGACAGGAGGCAGAGCTGGAGGTAGCAGAGATGAAGATGTTGAGGTTCTCTCTGGGAGTGACCAGGATGGATAGGATCAGGAATGAGTACATCAGAGGGACAGCACATGTTAGAGGTTTTGGAGATAAAGTCAGAGAGGCCAGACTGAGATGGTTTGGACATGTCCTGAGAAGAGATAGTGAATATATTGGTAGAAGGATACTGAGTTTTGAACTGCCAGGCAGGAGGCCTAGAGGAAGACCAAAGAGGAGGTTTATGGATGTAGTGAAAGAGGACATGAAGGTAGTTGGTGTGAGTGAAGAGGACGCAGAAAACAGGGTTAGATGGAGGACACTGATTCGCTGTGGCGACCCCTAAAGGGAAAAGCCGAAAGAAAAAGAAGATTATTATTATTATTATTATTATTATTATAGATGCATTAATGTGTACATAACTTAAATGTCAAAGGTGGGGCTATAACAACAACAACATCAATAATAATAATAATAATAATAATAATAATAATAATAATGATGATAATAATAATAATAATTCGTTTGTATGTAAGAGTCAGTACAATGACTTCGACTTCCATCTTCCACTTGAGTGAAGTTGTACTTCCACCAGCGGGACGGACGGTGGGCTTTTATTTTGAAAGGAGCGACAGGACGGATGCCTGACGCGACCGGTAGCAGATATAAACCCGGGTATTTTTCAGCGCCCGGCGGAGCGTCTCCTCTGCAGGGTTAGCGGGTCAGCTGCCGCGGTCCCTCGGGCGATACGGTTTCGGCTCCAATTTTTGCAAGTCACCCTCTCCGCCATCCGACCCGAACAACCGCCCTCCGGTGGACCCGGCATGGAGAACCGAAAACGACCGTCGGATGCAGCGTGGAGCCCCGGGGACGGCTTTAAAACGCCGGAGAAGAGGGTGGCAGATGCCCGGCCGCCGGACTCCAGCTACACGCGATGGGGAGTGGAGGAAACGTGTCAGTACCTGCGAAGAGAAGGTCTTGGTGAATGGGAAAGCGTATTTAGAGGTTGGTTTTCTAGTCCGATATGCGGTTTTGCGTCTAATTGTCGGTCTAAATGAAATAAGAGACGGCAGAGCAGCTTATTTTTGAGGCTAACCTGAGCTGCCTCTGACAGGAGGATGTGTATAAAAAGGTCCTGACATGAGATGACTGATGTGTTTGCTCTTCCATCCAGAGGAAAGGATAAGGGGAGTCGGGCTGAAATATCTCAAGGATGTTGATCTGGAGAAGATTGGCATAAAGTAAGTGTGTCCCTGTGTCAAACACAGTTTTGGGATTTCTAAAACTTGGTCCTCCAGGTAGGAAGAAATGTGGCCAACCCCAGTTTCCCATGTAGGTGAAGCCCAGACAGAAATGCCAAAGAATGGCAAGACCACACGACCCTCTCAAGGGGTTTACTTTGATGCCGCGCTCCTCACTTTTCTGCATCTTCGGCTCTTTTACTCTTCTGGTTCTCCACTTGTTCTCTACTTTTTTCCCTGTCTAGGCGCCTTGGTGATCGTCAGCAGATCCTACACACCCTCAGGAAGCTGGGGCAGATAGAAGCAGAGGCAAGCAAGGTAACGACCCCAACGCAATGCTTCAACTTTCAAGGCTATAAGGATGAGAAAGACATAACAGAACAAAGAGGAGGTTGCTTGTAGGATAAACAGCGTGAAGCAAAAATTGTCTAATTCTCAGTTGTCTTTTTTGTTCCCAGTTTACAGGACTGTGTAAAGTAAAATATGGATTGACTGACTGGTTTTGTAGATCCAGACACGTGAGCTTAAACTTACAGTGTGGACCTTTTGCCTGCCCCCTCTGGCAGTGAGAGTAATTACACAAACGCAGTCAAATACAAAGAAGTTTCCACAGTTCCAAGACAAAAATTCATAGCAAAGCATCAACTAGTCCAAATATTTCTAAAATGCGAACTTGTCAACATTGATGTCTGCCCTCAGTCCCTTCTTTCAGCTCCCTCAAATGAGGAAAAGCCGCAACATTGCTAATCAGTGTTTGTCCTTGCCATCAGCCCATTTCCTTTTTTAAACTGTAATCCTTTCTCTGCATGCATTTTTTTTTCTTTTTTTGATCTGGTGCATCACAAACTTTTCTATAGGCTATAGGCTCCACCATACCCATAATCCTAGTTGCTGTAAGCTACTCTTTCTCCCTCCTTACAGTTGCCACCCTCTTCAGCTCTGGCAAACCTGCTGGTCCACAGACACCAGATTTGAAATTCTGGAATGTGAACTGGTACGGTTTGGTAAGAGCTTGAATGTAAAAGAGATTCATTTATATTTAAAAGTCCCCTCTCCAGCTTTTAATGGAATTGCTTTAAGAAATACTTTTGCAAGGTGGTAGGTTCACATAAGCGTTACCAATTTATTCTCAAGCAGTGGCCTCGCGGCTGCCCATGAGTCAACGCTGTAGACCAGGGGTGAGGTGTTTTATGTCAGGGCTCAGAGACACTAGAACGATTTGCATGAGGCTTTGCATGTTGACACGATTCTGCTAGGATTATGAATGGTTACATAAGTCTTCTTTGTGTTCAGCAATGTCCTGTCTTCCTCCAGGTGTTTAATGATCCCATCCATGGGCATTTGGAGTTACACCCACTTCTCATCAAAATCATAGACACGCCTCAGTTCCAAAGACTACGAAACATCAAACAGCTGGGAGGGACCTACTTTGTGTTTCCTGGAGCATCTCACAACCGCTTTGAACACTGCATTGGGTATGTCCTCAGTTTAATACAGTGTGGGGTTTGTCATAATGCATAAAGAATCAACATTGCATTGCTGTTCAATACTCATATAAAGCAGTAAAAACAGTAAAATCTTGAGGGCACAGTAACACTGGTGGGGAGAGAAACAAAGTCACCAAGTGACCAACACAAATATAACACAAGGTTAATCACAAATCACAAATTCAGTGTTTTTTTTTGGTAATCATATGATTGGGAATTATATTAGCACGGCCACACAAGAGCAACTAGAGCTTCTCACTAAAAAAAAAGACTGCTGGCAGTGTGATGGTGAGAAATGTGGCAATATTTTCCTCAAGGAAAGAAGAGGAAGTGGAAAGTATGTGAAAACCTGTGATATTTCTGTCGAACATGTTATTACTTGCAGGATGGTTGATCAGCAGATGTGGAATGACAACAGGATTAAAAAGTTCTTTCTTTCACCCCCTTTCATTTCATATCTTTCATTCTGTTTATTTGATGATTGATTCGCTTTAATTGCAATCCTCCCATTCCAAAAGATATGATTGGTTTGTGTATACAGTGTATTGTAGGGAAAATTCTACAAACAGAAATTTAGATTTTTAAATGTTTCCCAAATTTCAATATTTTTTGTTAATGAATTCATTGCAAGGGTTCTTTTAAAGCATTAACCGGTGTCAGAAATGAAAGCTTATGGCATTTTCCAATTATAATTTAATTACTTGTACAATTATTTATTTGTCATGTTTTTGGGCGTAGTCCCGTTGTGTTTTTCGTATTAAATGATTTGTTGTGTGCCCAAACAGGGTAGGTCACTTGGCAGGACAACTTGTACGAGCTCTGAATGAGAGACAGCCAGAACTTCTCATCTCTCAACGTGACATTCTTTGTGTACAGATAGCTGGGCTCTGCCATGATCTGGGTGAGTGATTCACAAATCCTTACATGTATCAGGTTTCAACTTTTTTTAGTTACTGGATGTTGACGGGAGTAAGAATGAAAGAAAAATTATGTTTACTTACTTATATTTTCCAGATGGGAATAAAACACAAATACCTTAGTGCAAAGTTCACACATGGCAAAATCTTTTTTATTTTTTCTTTTCTTTTTTTTTTATCTATTCTTTCCCATTAGGACATGGGCCATTTTCCCATATGTTTGACGGGTTGTTCATCCCCCAAGCACGTCCCGAAATTACCTGGAAGGTAGGAAACTGAATGTACTTCTCTTGTTCTTTGACATGTGCAGTAAGTGTCAAATAGAACCGACAGTTGGAAGAGACGCACAAGGTCACATAGAGTGCAGTATCAGTCCAACATATTGACCTGTTAAAACAAAATATTAGCTAAAAGCCACAGAGGCAGTGTACTACAGTGCTGTGTAATCAGTGAGCCAAATTTTATGCATTAGACCTTGAACTAACACTAGTTCATTTCCTTTTTAGTTTTTAGTTGCATAGGCAAATTATCTAAATCCCCTTTTTCTCTTTTGCACAATGCAGTGTCCTTTTTCCAAGTGGCTGGTTGATTTTTCTTCTGATTAACAAAATCTATTTATTCCTGACATGTTCTGTTTTGCTGCGGCGTAAACCCCTATTGATGATTTTTCTGAAAAATATTTGGCAACCAAGGCTGTGCAAATTAAAAATAGCAACCTTTGATCCAGAAGTATAAAATCATAGCCCAGATGTGCATATGAACTGTGTTGCACTAACAGAAAGACTACTTGTTTAGAAGAGCATGTCAGCTGAGTTTGTTTATCCAGAGATCTCAGTGCTAACTATGCAAGTGTTGTAAGAATAAGGCCTTTTGGTTGGCTATTTTCGAAACAAGAACGGGGAAAATACCTTGAGCTCTCTCGCAGTCACCCACTGTGAGGATTGGTAAAGACCAAATGCTTTTATCTGCCATATAATGTAATCAACTACAAACTAAAGACTTTCTTTGCATCAAAATTATTTGTGAGTCCAATAGATGTTAACCTGTGAGTTTGCTGGAAAAATCTACATATCAGACACTAATCATCTCACCACATTTCAGGTAAACTCTGAAATAGGTGACGTGGTCTTTAAAATACCTGCCATCTAAACTCCCTCCTCAACACCGACGATCAGGACACAGTTTGCCCTCCTCTCATTTCCTTGATTCATGGTTCTAAAGTTCTGTAGTTCTATAAAAAAAACTGCTCTGCCAGACTGTGTGAAGTTACACTAATGAACAGGATCTAAGGTTATTGTCTCTAGACTTTTAAACATGATAATTGTGGTCCGAGATAGCGTTTGCAGTTGCAGGAACTACTAAGCACGCAATCATTATGTAAGTTATTACCACAGACCTGACGTATCACAAACGTGACTGATAAGAGAAAGGTTTACACACGCATCCTGCCATGTTTTAGCTGATATAAGCGCTTTCTATTTGACTTTGATGAGTCATTTTGTTTCCATTTTAAAACTGTGACTGTGCATATTTCCTTGTTGATAAATTACACTATGTATGTTGCAGCATGAGCATGCTTCTTTAGCAATGTTTGACTACCTGGTTAATGACAATGGCTTGAGGCCGGTGATGGAGCAGCATGGCCTAGTGCTGCCTGAGGACCTGACCTTCATCAAAGAGCAGATTGCTGGACCAATGGACACTACAGCAACTAAAGCCCAGGTAACGGTAACTGCCAGTTCTGCCTGTGTGAAATCAGTCAGTAGTATCATTTAGGGCATTTTGACTGCGGGACCTTTCCCCAGGGCACCAAGCAATTCAGGAACTTAACCTGCATCTTAACCAGAGAAAACAGACTAAATTTAGCTACTTCCAGGGGGTAAAAAAAAGCCCCTGCTGCAGGGGTAATATTTTACAAAGGGTCACAAACTTCAGAGATGGGAAGCAAGGAGGAAGGAAGGAAAGAAATGAATTAATAAGATTCACCATCCGAACAAATGCAGCATAAATAATGAAGTCAAAACCAAACAGATGAATAAAATTGGTCTCAAAATGATAAAATGAAATGGATAACTTTAGTTTGGCAATAGGGAAATATAGTGTGCGAATTAGGATTATCAGAGAAGGAGGAATGTTATGGGAATTAATCATTTCTCCAGGACTACAAATAATAATTCAGAGCAGTCTAGGACATAGACTCTTATCATAGTCAACAGAAGTGGTTTTTAGCTTACTTAGTAGTTTTGGTTTGCAGCTGGCCCCCTTTTTGCTGGGATCTAATTGGGTTCAGTGCTGATTCCACTCGGAGCCCCCACGACAATGCAGCACTCAAAGGGGCTGATGAGCCGACAACCTGAATTCAAGTGATGGAACAGATGTGGGGGTTGAGGATCACTCTCTGCCAACCAGGCAGAAGTTCAGGAAGATGCAGTCTCTAGTGGTTCTTTGGTCCATAAAGTTGGTGTCAGATAAAATCTGATAGTTTCACTTTCCTTAACTAGACTAGTTAAATAGTCTTGAAAGTAATTTCACTGGAGGAGGTAGAGCGGGTCGTCCACTAAACAGAAAGTGGTTCGATCCTTGCATCTTCCAGTCCGCATCTCGAATTACCCTTTGGCAAAATACTGAAGTTTGAAATTGCCCCTGATGCATCGTGTGTGGTGTGTGTGTGGTGTGTGTGTGGTGTGTGTGTGGTGTGTGTGGAACATGCAGTATGAATAGAATAAAAAGCAATGCAAAAATAAGGTCTTTTATGCATCGGTACACAGTGAACCTGGCATTAAATAAATGACTCAAGTCACTTGACATCATAAGGTATTGAAATAATTGTCTTAATATTAAGTGAATTACTAAAAAGTTGAACAACACAGATTTAGTTTGATTTCAGACCGGTTCTCTAAATAAAGAGAAAGTCAGTGGGACATCATCCTGGAATTTTTCTTAAAGTTTACTATAGTCTGTTAAGGGTCTGGCTCCTGGTGTTACGTGTATAATTGAATGAGTCAGTGTTTGCGTGTGTGTGCGTGCGTGTGTGTGGGTGGGTGAAGGTGGGAGAGAGAGATGATGATTATACGTTTTTAATTAGGGATGACTTTCATTTTATAAAATATTTTCCAGTTTGTGATATTAAATCAAAATCCTCTGTTCCATGGCACCTTTTCCCAGCTCGCTCCACAGCTGGGTAACCATAATGGGGATAACAAAAGTTTGTGCCCTGCCATTAATTATATTATCAAATCGAAGTATCAGTTTGTCCAGGTTGAAGTTGGTAGTGCCAGGTCTGATGAGCGTTACTTTTGAAACCTTTACTATAGGGTGAGAAGTGTATTTTTGATGAAAATGAGGGGTGTTCTGACTACATATATTATGCTATTTTTACTTTGGCTATGTATACAAACATTGAGTGCTGCTGGAAACCAGAATAAAATTTCTTGTAATTTCTTGGTCATCTCCACAGTGGCCATATAAAGGCCGTCCAGAAGACAAGTCCTTCCTCTATGAAATCGTGGCCAACAAAAGAAATGGCATTGATGTGGATAAGTGGGACTACTTTGCCAGGTTGGGCTCATTAATTTGTTAGTTCATTTTAGAATAATTTTCCCAAATTATGCATTGAATATTCATATTTTTCTATTTGCTTTAGTGAGATAGCTCTTCAGATAGTTCTTCACTCTGTCTCTTCCCAGGGACTGCTACCACTTGGGCATCCAGAACAACTTTGACTATCGCCGCTTCCTTAAGTTTGCTAGGGTGTGTGAGGTGGATGGGCAAAAGCACATTTGTACCAGAGACAAGGTGCTGACTTTGTTACATTTGCTTTTTGATCAGCTTTTAAAATGGCTAAACCTGTTTAAACAATTAGTTGTGAGTAAAATACAAGTAATTCCTTTTAACAGGAGGTGGGCAATTTGTATGACATGTTCCATATAAGGAACTCTCTCCACAGAAGAGCCTACCAGCACAAAGTGGGCAACATCATAGCAAGCATGTGAGTAGCTAATTGCTTTGTCGAGTTTGCTTTGCATTATGATAGTCTTTTTTTTTTTTATAGTATGCAGGAAAATATTCTCAAAAGTGATACTATGTTGGGTGTGTTTTTCCAGGATCACAGAGGCCTTTTTAAAAGCGGATCCATACTTCAAGATTGAAGGGTCAGGAGGGAAGACCTTCACTCTCTCCACATCTATAGATGACATGGAGGCCTACACCAAGGTGACAGGTCAGTAGATATGTCTGTGTTCTAGTATCTTATAGTTGACGAACATAAGGACAAGGGGAGGAAATACACCAGACACCATCAGTCCCACCTCTGAAAACATGCAATAATGTTTATGTCATCACATATTGATTATTTCCTTCCCACTGCTTGATATTTTTTTAAACTGTGGTTACTTGTGCCCAGCTGTGGAGGGTCCTCATTCAGCTGGCAGTTAGAACAATGTGAAAACGGCACGATGAGGGATCAACGTGTGGTTTGTGCTCAAAGCCTAAACTAACACCTGTTTTTGATTATGGTGTGGCCCTGCTTTAATCAAATTAAAGTTTCAGTCAAAATGTCTCCTCAGAGCTTATCAGAAATAATCGCTTACGTTATTACATATCATTTTGTGTTATAAGTCCGAAACAATATACAAATAATGGTAATTTAATGCACAAGCTTTTTCAACCCTCATTATAAACCCATTAGATTATTGATAAAGAAAGAAAAAGGTCGTCAAATGAGACCACTGTACCTTTACACTTCCTGTTTTGGTTTTGTTTTGTTTTTTTGGGGGGGTTGCATTGAATGTATTACCATTTATTACTTTCTGTTTGTCCTGTAGATAATGTGTTTGAACAGATACTCTACTCATCCTCTGCGGAGCTTGAAGAAGCGAGGCTGATTCTACGCAACGTTGTCTGTCGACGACTCTACAAATGTCTAGGCCAAACTCAGGCAGACACACATTTGACTGTCACCCAGGTGTGTGCTGGTATCTTTAATGCTTGTATAAACATATATTTGGTGAATAATTATTTTGGCTGTTGAATTCGATTGCGAAAATGGGAGTAACTATAATAGCTATTCATGCTGTTGAAAGTAGGGTTTGGCTGGCTGAATTTATTGCAGTCTTACCTGCAGTGATATTTGAGATATTTAGCAATGTCATGTTGTATTATGTTAAATGCTTTCTTCAGGAAAGGGTTTAAGAAAGTTTTGTGCGATGACACAATGGTTTTGCAGTGTATGCTAAGGTTAATGGTTAATCAGTTAATGATTATCATTTAGTTCGGAAAATGTCCATTGCATTTTCCTAGACCTTCCCCAGTTGCTTGTTTTGTCCAATCAACACTCCTAAAGCCTAAGAAATTTACTTCACGATATAATGAAATGAAGAAAATCATCAACACCTCAGAAGCTGCAACAAGCAGTTATTGGGCTGTTTTTTCTTGCTAAATTACACACACAATTTAGCAATTATAAAAACTATTGACAATTTATAATATGCTGCGAGGGTCTGAGATACCTTTGACAATTGTGCTAAACAATTAATAAACACTAATTGATTTAGCACTATTTTCATGAATATACCATGTCCCCTGTGGATCCTTAGAGGAATAGCTTCTACTTCGATGTAGCTAAGTTATAATGCAGAGCATCAAATGTAATGTAATGTCATTTGCTAATGATATAACATATCTTAACTGCTCTGCTTCTCTCTCTCCCACCACTACAAGGAGATGATTAGCAACTGGGAAGCAGAGTTGGCTCAGTCCATCCCTCAGAATGGTGCCCAGGATGTCAGTCTGAAGGCAGAGGACTTTGTAGTTAGTGTGAGTTTCTTAATTGAATTATTTTTAATATCATTCACTACACTTGCTCATAGCTCCAACATACGGAATTATCTTTCATTGTGAATTTGATTTTCTTAATTATCGTTTGATTTGTGATTTATTGCCTTCCCCTATGTGACCTACTGCACTTCTAGATCTAAAAACTTTCCCATTCTTATTCAGGTCATTGTTATGGACTATGGAATGAAGGAAAAGAACCCCATCAACAATGTGCGTTTCTATTGCAAGGATGACATCACTAAAGCCATCCAGATACGCAAGAGCCAGGTCAGAACTACCACAGAATTCAAATCTCAAATTTCATTTGCATGACGGGTGACAAATTGAAAGGAAAAAACATGGAAAATGAGTGGAGAATCTCAATAACACTGCCCTCAGCCAAAGGACACGAGGGGTCACTAAAGGGTTTTAAACAGTATAAAGTAGATTTCAGAGATTTGTAGAGTCAGTGCCAAGGGATATTATAGCTGTTCAGGTGGCACGTGGTGGCCAAACACCTTAGTAAGACTCTATGTTGGTTTTTCTTTAATTTGTCCCTCGTCTTTACATATTTTCGCAAGTTCCCTGAATGTTCAACATGTGGTCTTCTAAATGCATAGAATCTGTCTGCCACTGCCTCTGTTTTAAAATATGGCTAAAATTAACTGTGCTGCTGTCATTTCTGTCAGGTGTCAAAACTTCTTCCAGAGCAATTTGTCGAGCAGCTGATCAGGGTCTACTGCAAGAAGACAGACGTGAAGAGTCTGGAGGCTGCCAAGAAGCACTTTGTGCAGTGGTGCATGGACAAGAACTTCTCAAAGCCTCAGGTAATTATCTGTTACAGTGCAAAGAATTGTATAACTATATGCAATGGTAATGATGGTCCAAACATGGGATAGGTAAGTTGCCTCTACCTCAGACTCGAGAGACTTTTGAGGATAGAAAACAAGGGAATAGTAAAATGATCCCCCTAATATACCCTCCTCGCAGCTTTACAGAGCTTTAAAGTTGGTTTCTGCTCATTGTTCAGCTATCCAGCCCACAACTTTATATTTTTGATTCATTCTTAGTGTTCTCATAGGAGCCTGCAGCTGTTCTTAGAGAAGATCTCAAATTACCCACTATACACTGAACCGCTGAGCAACAAACAACAGTTAGCACATAGCTGGTGGAGCGTTTAGCAGCAAAAGAGACAGATATTTCCTTTGGAGATAAAAGAGAGTGAATATTAAACTTGTATTCACCAAGTGGACGAAAACACAACTCCAAATGAATGAGTGTTGCTCATTAAGTGCTAGATATTTAAATAAGCTCATTTTTGCTTAAAAGTTTATTATATTAATTTAAACAGTGATGATATGTCAGTGTTGGCAAGGAAAAAGGGATGATGATGAGTCTGCACAACCAGTAACTGATACATTCAGGAAAATCTGAAAATAAGACTTTTTGTTGGAGACTTAAGAGAAGAATTAAAAATTTCAGGCAGGGAGTATTTTTTTTTTTTTTTTTTTTTTTTTTTTTAATATTTGAACTTAGCATTTAGTAGTTAGACTCCCCCGCCAGTCCCCATACATAATTGGACTGGGTTTGCTGAGCTGGATCAAGAGTTAATGCAATGTTGTGCGCTGTCATCAGTAACAACACTGTGTTCATGTTAGACTGCCCTCATTTATACTGATATCTTGTGTTTATCTTCACTCACAGGATGGAGACATAATAGCACCTGAGCTGACTCCTCTGAAAGCCAGCTGGTCAAACAATAACGAAGGCAAGGATGGTGAAGCCAGCAGCTCAAGAGAAGTAAATGGTGTTCGAGTAAATTGTCAGAAAAAAGCCAAAACTAGGCTTTTCTAAGTAAGAGAGAGAGAAAATACCCCTCACACATTTGGTCGAAGAGACCGTGTTGAGTGAAAATTATATTTTTCTACAAGGTAAGTGTATTGATGAGCACAGCAAAGCTGACATTTAAGCAGTTTTTATGTTTAAAAAAAAGAAATTATTTCAGGGTTTCAAAAGAGGATACACTGCATGTTCAGGGCATACACTCAGTTTTAAAAACAAGATCTTTTTCAATATTATACACACATCTATGACTTTTCTTAATCATTTTAATCAGGTTTTTATTTCAGACTCATTTAGAGCTATATGTATCACATTTGAAGTTGAATTGTTTTATACCATGTGCTAAACAAAAGACTATAATGTTTTTGAGTTATGAAAAAAAGATCATGGTTGTACTCTGAAACAAAATATGCACAGAGTATATTTCAGGGCAGTGTGTTTTTACAGCATATGTTTCAAGGGTGCTTTTTTTCCCCTCCAGCTTTCAGATACACTTAGGGTTTTGTTTTTTAGTATCTCAAATCAGCAGTCAAAAATCATTATGTATGAACAGAAATTAAAGAGCGAATTAGTTTTTACTTGAGGGATTATTTGGAAATTTGATTTGATCTTTCTTTGAATGTATTTATTTTTTTCTCTTGTTTTTTGGTTGAGTGTTTTATACAGTCCTTTATTTATTGTTCTTACAGCAAGTGGCACAGTTTGCCAATTGCTGCGTTCACTTTATAGTTATGTGCAATATCTTAAATGGTATTTTGGATACCATTTAAGGTATTTTCCTCTTACCAAAATATGATGAAGTCTCATCAGACTTGCCTCATAGCTGGTTGATTTCTTGTGCTTGATTGTGTAAAAAAATATATATTTTTGAAAGAATGTAAAGGGAAACCTCCTAAAGGGTGTGAGGAGATCCTGTAAAGGTAAAGGGGTTTGAAGAAAGTTTCAAAATAAAACTCTTTCTCTCAGTTGTGTCCTCATGAAGGTAAGCTTGTTGAACACCAGAGGTCATCATGCATGTAGTTTAGAATAAATATTAATTTTACACAAAATACTCTGCTATATGGGAAGTCGGATGTTATCTCCTAATAGCGTGTTTGTACCTACAGCCAAGGCTGGAGGCATTAAGTTTCTGGTTCAGGTTTCTGCATCTGCCCATCCATCCCATTCTCACGAACACAACATCTCAGGAATGCCTTTAGGGAATTTCTTCAAATGCCACAAACGTCCACTTTGACTCATGGATAAACTGATCAGAAATTGGTGGTCAAAGGTCAATGGTCAAGGTCATTGTGATCTCACAAAACAATGTTTTTGGCCATAACTAAGGTCCATATGTTAAAATCATTACACAATTCCACACAAATTTCTAATGAGATGAAATGATGAAGAGATGACTTTTTATATCCAGAGGTCAGCTTCACTGATATGTTTTGCAGATAGACTTCTCTGGCCATTGTTCAACAAAGTAACTCAACAAAGTCACAATCGCCAAGTACAAGTACTTTTCAAAAAGAAAGAACGGTTAACTATGACAAAGATGTCCTCTAAACATATGGCTGTCAGTATAAAGTCAAAATAGTCTCCTGGTGTTGGAGGAAATATTTGGAAAAAAGTATTCATACACAACAAATCTGTTATTAAGACACTGCAGTGTTGCAGGGATGTTGTCATTGTGGCAGCAACATGTCATGGCCAGTGAAAGTCATTGACACATTCCAGGTTTACACCATTTCTCCTGTTCTTAACTCAAGCTGTGAAAGATTACATAGCTTTGCCTGTGCCTACAGAACTAATCTCTTTTGTTCTACCTCACACAGTCAAACCCTTTCACACGGGCACGGGCTGTACTCCCTGCTACGATGCCAGACACACAAAAAGCTGTGACAAGCAGTTACAAGCAAAAATGTAGGGATTCACCCTAGCACTCTATCACATGGCAAAACAACATAGACATGTTTGAGCTCACAGTACTATAAGCAGGCCCCCTCAATACCACTTACCACCATTCCAGTCCTATACAAACATAGACTAGGCTGGAAATATCTAAAAATACTACAAAAACAGCATGTTAGGGACATGTCAGTCACCTAAGACAATTAGGGTATATAGTTGTCTGATAGCGATCCTGCTGCACATTTCTAAAACCTTCTAGATCTCAGACGTAAACGAACAAACAACATGCAACAGGAGTGAACTACCCTCAGATTCTTTAGTCTACACTCAAGACTCCCCAGTGCAGCAGACAGCAGATTTACTCCTAAATCCTTATGTATGTTTTTACTCAGGTCTAGCTTGCTCCTATGGGAGGGTTTGGACTTGATAGCCATGGCTCGATGTTCACAGCAGCTCTCTGACAGCCTGCAGCAGCTTAATCTAGATAAAGTATGAAAAAACATAGCCATTGAAGGCAACTTTTCTGGATAGAATTCCATCTTTAAACCACTGACTGTTTTATTATATAATCGGAATAATGAAACCATAGTAATCATTCAAAACCCATCTCTTCACAAAGTTAATCAAATGCTGTCTGACCTCAGAATCTCCAGTCTACAGTTTGGACTCTCTAGTCTGGTAGACAGACGCTTCAAAGTCTGAATCCTTGAGATAACTGTTGTCAGTTAGGTGCAGCTCTCACATACGGGATGAGATCGACTTCAGGGCCGATGCCAGGGACTCACAACAACTTTCTGACAGGCTGCAGTTCTTCTAATTACAAAAAAATACAATGAACAACAAAAAAACCCCACAGTTAAATCAGATCTCTTGGGGTCTATATTGGTATCTCAGCACCATTATGCTCGAATCTGGGCCTCAATCCAGTACAGGTCCACGCATTGTGGGCCACAAAGAGGTTTTTTTGCTGGACATCAAAACTGAGTATCCACTATGTTTATCAGCAAATTAAACCTTATGCCCTACTGACCACAGACTTCTTTGAGAGGTTTCTTCATTGTGTCAACCACCCAAAAAAAGGGGGGGGGGGTACTGGAAGAAACAGGAAAAAGAAACACCGTCTGTCTTTTACTGATACTGATCAGTCATGCTGAGACAGATTAGATGTAACTATATTGAATGATCATCAGAGATTATCAGTGACTGGTGAGTTTAATTTTAAATGAAAATCTAAAGAAACTTAAGTTTCTGTTTTCTACTTTTCTCCTTTTGTCCATATAATCTTATCTTTCCTGAACACATTTGTTAAAGTCAAAAACATTTTTCTTAATGTAACTTCAATGTGATGGTTGAACCTCACTGTGTATACTGATGTCTGTGCAGAGTTTGCTTTCAAATTCATCATCTAAAGGTGGAAAGTCTCTCTTTGCTCACCTTAAATCTCCTTAAATCTTGTGTTTAACAGATTTGTACAGGTTCATAGATATTTGGACAGTGACAAAACTTTTGCAATTTTGCCCCAGTACACAACCGCAACGGATTTGAAATGAACCAATCGAGGTGTGATTGAAGTTTAGATTTCCAGCTTTCATTTAGGGGGTTTCAAAGCAATATTACATCAACTGTTTAGTAATTACAGCCATTTATGTACATAGTCCCTTATTTTCAGGGGCTCAAAAGTAATTGGACAATTGACAGGTAATCAGTTTCATGGCCATAAGTGGCCTGTTCCCTGAAGCAGATAAAAGGTCTGGAATGAATTCCAAATGTTGAGTTTGCATGTTGTAGCTGTTCATGGGAACTTTTAATATGTGTTACAAGGAGGTGTCAATTCAAATGAAGAAGGCCATTATTAGGCTGAAAAAACAAAACAGATGGGTTTTTAACAATAGTCCTTATATTTATGATTATGTTGGTTTGTCCAATTACTTCTGAGCACTGACAATGAGGCACTATGAATTAAATAGCTTCAATTCATACACAGTTCATGTATTTTTTTGTGAAACTTTTTGAACTAAAGCTGAAAGTCTGCAATTCAATCAGATCTTGATTAAAATGATTTCAAAACCATTGCTGTTTTGTACAGAGGCAAAAGTTGTGTCACTGTACAAATATTTATGAACCTAACTGTACATTCATACAGTAGATTAAGGAGAATTCAATGTGGGAGAAAAACATTCAATTTTATTATTGAATTAACATTCAAAACAGATTATTTTTTACATCTTAAAATGTCTTGAGATCCTTTAAAGCAGACTCTGCATCTACCCTTTCCCTATGATTAAAAACTGTAGACATTTTTGAAATTCCTATAACCCAGCCTTTACAGCCCAACCAGAATTAAAATGTTGAGTTAGCACGAGCTCATAAGCCATACATTTTCATTGGGTCATTTCATTTTTTGAGATTTTGAAACCATACGATAAGAAGAATGGCCAGATCAAGGAGGAGAATCAGAGGAAGAATAGCTGTAAAGCTGTAAACAGCTGTCTAAAATTGTCTGACCTTAATATCCCCGGTCTGAAGTTTGGAACCTCCAGTCCAACAGATAGCAGCTTCACTCTAGAATCCAGCTGATGGTCATTTTCACAAGATCCAGCTGTTGCAGATGGGAGGGGTTTGACATCAGAGCTGAGGACAGAACTTCACAATGCCACTTAGAGAGTCCACAACTAGTGAGCTTGCAAATATATATTCAGTATATCACTGTTGACGGTCAAGGGATAGTATATGGCTACACACAGCGAAAGTCAATCAGCTTATCAAGACCTGGGTTACTTCTGATTGTATCCCAGTTTTCTCCCAGAAACGTCCCCGATACTTCTGTTTTCTTATTCCGGTAACAGTGGACCATGTAGACAGCAGCAAAAACACTACTGAATACTTAAATGAACAAAGCACTGAATTATTTTCTGAAAGAATACAGGTTCTCTTTTGAAGATCTCTGGGCACAGTCCTGAGAAAACCGAGGTCTCTGACATCAAGACCACATTGCTCCAAGTCCTCTTGGTAGAATATGATGTTCCCTTTTTCCAGATATTCAAAAGCAAGCCTCCCCAACTTCAGAAGGACTTCCCTTTCAGTCTGCACTGGCTCCTGTTGGATCATTTCATGTCCCTTATCATACGTCTGTGTCTTCCACTTGGTCTGAACCAGCAGAAAGTTTCCTCCAGACCTGTTGCAGTGATCCAACAAAAAACTGGGATGTGACACCTGATGTGGAGGTGCCCGGATGCCTTGATGTGTGAGACGATTCTGCTTGACCATGACTTCTCAGTAAATCTCCTTCTAAAGTACTCCTCCTCCTCCTCCTCCTCCTCCTCCTCCTCCTCCTCCTCCTCCTTCTTCTTCTGAGTGACAGTGAATCCTCATACTTCTGTTACCCTATCAACAAATGGAGGCGGGATCTGATTGGCTGCTGCAGGTCTTGAAGTTATCCGAAGTAGAGCTGAGGTAAGTAGATTCCCCTTGATGAGGTGCATCAGCAGCATGTTGATTGATGATGCCTGTGTGACATCTGACACAACCTCATTGCTCTGGAAATCCAGCAAAAGTCTGCTTTCATCCAGGCCATCAGAGATTAACAAAACCTTACACACAGCAAGCTTTTCTGCTGTGACCATGTGGAATGTTGGATCGAAATCATGAAGCAGCCGGAGAAGACTGCACTGCTATTCTTTTATCAAGTTCAATTCCAGAAACAAAAGCATAATCACAAGGCTGATATTTTGATTTTTCCAAGCCCTCCGCCCAGTCGAAAGTAGACTTCTGCACTGAGAAGGTATTTCCGATAACGTCAGAGCTACTCTGATGAATCTCTTGTGGCCGGGAAAATCCTTAAAGATATCATGGCATTTGATTGGAATGTCACGCATGGTCTCCTTTTTGGATATTATCTCAAGTTGCCACTCCTCATGTTGGAAATTAACTCCTTCATATTGTCCCTCAGTGATTTAGAGCTCAGTGTAGATCCTATTCAGGCGGGTCCGAGATC
Source organism: Istiophorus platypterus (assembly GCA_016859345.1). Lineage (NCBI taxonomy): Eukaryota > Metazoa > Chordata > Actinopteri > Istiophoriformes > Istiophoridae > Istiophorus > Istiophorus platypterus. The sequence continues at coordinate 8,569,511 of CM029111.1, forward strand.
CTGCTTCAGCAGTTCTTTCTATTGCGAAATCGCATCTCCCTCTAAGATTGATCCTATGATTGGCTAAAAGCTCCTGCAGACTGCCAGTCACTGAAACATAAGAAGAAAATAATGAATTAAGTTGAAGCACTCACAACGAAAAGATTCTGCCAATGTCAGCATCTTAAAAGATACTAGATTCTGATGTCAAGGGAATTGTCACATAATCTGTTACCAGAAACTTGCTTGCAGTATAAACATCTGGCTTTTCTAACATCATGCCTTACCATTTTCCAAATGGTTAGTGTTTTGTTTTTCAGTTTTCAGTTTAACTTCCCCACTAAGCTTCAAATTAAGCTGCATTTAAACTCACACATACTGCAGCTGGTGTGGGTGGTCAGTTCAGTGCCAACATAAAATTAAGCCATTTAGTGGATAGATTGAAACCATACCTCAGACAAGGCAAAAATAATGCCCTATATTAAGGAAAGTAATATAAAATTCTCTTGTGCTTCCCTTGCCCATGCTCCATCCCTCCACCATGTTTGGTGTAAGTCTGTTCAGTACTTTTACGTAATTCTGCTGACAAATAAACACATCAACAGACAGAGATGGGTGGAGACATAACCTCATAACCTCATAGGCGTTTTTTTTTTTTTTACAAAATTCTGAAACATTTTAAACGTGCTAAATATGCTGCATGTTATAAAAAAATGAAGTGACACGAGCGACTGCAGCAACACAAAAAGTACAGTTTTACAAAAGTAGATAATTACAGGATTCAGTGCTGGTTTGACTGGATGGCTGCAGTTCAGAACTTTTTCTGGGTCGTTTACCACATCTGGAACATGAGAAATCTCCTGCTGAATTACACTGTCCATGTATTGTTTGCAAAAGCAATGTTCATATCTGGTGGAACCTGAATCCCTCAGGTCCTCCTGGCACAAAGGACAACATAGCAGCTGCTCCCAGATAACATCACCAGTCCTTTTCCTCTCTCTGTGAAGAGAAAGGTATTTTTTTTCTTTTTAACTCAAAATAATTTAATTATTGTTGTTAACAAAATCATTTTTCACACTGCTAGTTAGATTGTGAAACATGCATGGAAAATGTCTAAATGATTGACACTTCACTGTGTCGACTATCATGGATATGCAATCATTGTGTCCTATTTATCAGTACTGGTGTTCAGATATAACGATATTCAATAGAGTCTTCGTAGACTCAGCCATCTTAATGCACCATCAGTGCTTATGAATGCACTGATGGTGCATTCATTGCCTTCTGGTTTTCATCTGAACTACACTAGGAAAGATAACAGTAGTGACAAAATGCTGTCAACACTGGTTATTTAGATTCTTATTTTTCTTTAAAAAAGACACTGATGCGAGATGCATTCTGTTTTTATACTATTTTTTTTTATAACATCTCTATTTTATTTTGCAAACTATCAACATAATGAAAAAAGACTGGAATAATAACCACTCTTTTCACTAAATTCCTCCCTTTGAAACATATAATCTGAATTAGGCATAAAACTGTAAAATAACCCCCACCAACTCACAAGGCTTAGTGCTTAACTTATTCCTCGAGGATAAAAGAATAGGAAGAACTCATACTTTGTGTTGAATATTCCAGGTTCATTACTGAAGGCCAGAGGATTTTCTCTGGACTGCTCAATCCTAAGAAACAGACGGATGGATACGGGAGACTTCACTCTGCCCTCCTCATCCATCCCATGGAGACTCATCTTCGGTCTAACAGGCAAGTCAGTAATAAGAGCACACATCAGACAATAAACACAGTGTGACTTACCATAGGACGCGTCTGTAGATGCTATACAGCTGGTAAAAGTTTGGATTCACTTGGACTAAATGAAATTGCCATCCGGTAATCATGCAACATCCCACCGTAAACTCTTGCCTAGTTGGCATAACTCTTTTAACTGATGAATACACTCCGTATGTGGGGGTTTTAGCGTCTCCGTGAAGCTCAGTTAATGAAATAAACATGATGACTGGTGCAATTACTAAAGCTACAGATTACATATGGCTATATCACTTCTGTAGGCTACTAGACTTATCATTTTCTAACATATATTGGCTTGTGATCAGGTTTTCATGCAGGGACATGGTTAAAGGATTTGTTCACTTTTGTCTTATTTGTCAAGTTTGTCTTAAAACAATACTGACATATTAATATATACAGTGAGATGAACAGCGTTTGGTTACTTAGTTTGTTCCTCTTGCCCATACTGGCTAAAAAAAGATACCCTGCTGGGGTGATTTCAGGTTAAGTGTTGGTGGGCAAAATGCTGCAGTTAAAGTGAGGCTTTAACAGTCTGTCGTGGACAAATAAAGTGTGGAAGTGCAGATTTATTATCGATTATTATCATTAATTATTGTATAATTATTATTGTTGTTTTTGTTTTTATTTTTGTTGTTTTTTGTTATTGTTATTATTATTGTTAATAACGCACCTCAGACCGCTAAAGCTTCATATCGTCTTCAGCGGATATTAAGAATGTATTTAAACACAAGGTAAGGACTGTGGCATCTGTGGTTTTTCTGTCACTTTAAAAAGACTTAAACTCATCGTACAGAGCCGGTCACTAAGGGAAGTAGTGAAGTTTCAGGGATTTAACGACAAGGGAGGATTATTATTATTATTATTATTATTATTATTATTATCATTATTATCATTATTATTGTGTTTTTCCAACTGAGAGAGTCACACACGCGTGGCAGCCCGTACAAATTTCCTGTTTCATTCAATGCATCTTACTGGCTGATTTTACCACCCGCTCCAAGAATATGATAACAACATACAGTTCTAATAGTTGACGTGTTCCACAGTGGGACTGACAATCACGCCCTCGACCCTCCCACGCCCACTCACCCACCGAGGATTTTATATCCACACGCTCGTCTCCGTCCATTTATAACCGAATCCACTCTTGCCCACACGTAGGTCCGACTTCACCTTTAACTAGGTGACTTCACTTCCTAGAGGTGTCTCCCGACTGGGGGGGGGCAGGGCGCAATGACGTCACGCAGCCTGACTTCCAGCGCTCCCGCCCACATGCACTTTTTCCCAACGCGGATGCGCTGACCTCCATCGGCGCACCCGCGTTGCTCGACACTCATGCTGAGGTCAAAGGTGAAGAGGAGTTTTGAGATTCTGCTACTGAATCTACCGACATATTATTTGTTGCAGATTATCAGAAATTTGCACAACTGAATTAGTGACGGTTCCTTGGTCCTTCGTGTTTTAGCCTGGTCCTGTCGAGGAACTCTGTCAAAATCTTGACCTTTTTGGACTTTAATTCTCTAATTGCGCCCATTTTTTTTCTGGTTGAAAAGTTATTGGAAACTTCAGGCAACACCGCGTTGCTCCGTCGCAGAAGAGCTGTTTGGCTTCAACCAATGATTTTTTTTTTCATTATCAATACATGAAACACTTTCCTAAATAACTGGTCAAACTGGTCTACAAAAATGATTGCCAATTGATCTTACAAGAATTTCTTTAGGTGCTGAGTTATTTCATTAGTATTCAGAATCAGGTGAAATATATCCATGCATTTCAGGAGGAATCCTATATTTCACTGTTTATTCATGGATTTTATTGTATTTCAATGTATTTATCTTTTTCAATTAATTTGATATAATTTAGCCACATTTAGAGTTGACATCTCAATTGAACTGAAATATATATATTTTGCCATTTTCTTACAATGACAGGGGAAGGTTTGGTAGCGATTTCTGAAAAGGAATCATTTATAAAGGGTTTATAAGCTGTAATTAACTTCTTTATCAATGTGTAATGCATGATTTATTAATGCTTTAAACATCAGTTTAAATTCTATTAATAAAAACAACTTTTGGGTCAACAGGTTGTAGAAATTCCTGCTCCTTCTAGTCCTTTTAGCCCTTTAATTAATTAAAGGGACCCCTCCAATGAACTGATTGACAACAAATCTTCTAGAAAAAGGCCTCAAGAAATCAAAATCCATTTATATGGGTTACTCTACAGAGAGCGGGCTTATTACTCTGTGATTCTCCAGCACCTATACTGTAAATCTGTGCCTCACATTGCCCCCACCTACCCAACAGAGTCGTTTAGATGGGCTTAACCACTGGACACTAATGTTTGCACAAGGTCAGCCACAAGGGCCCTGGATGTCTGAGAAGATTCACAGTCGTCCGGGTCATGGTTATCGCAGAAGAGACAAATGGAGGGCAACTGGACTTAGTTGTAGATCTTGAAGACGGATCACTATTATCAAGAGGCCTTTTCATTTCTGACTGACTGGTGGGGAGTCCCAGGTATTTAACCTCTGAGGGGTCATTATCAAGGCCACTGATGTCATTTGGTTCGTTTAGTGCTCTCAGCAGTCGTAACAACATTCATCAGAGTTGTCAAACGGTTGCTAAATCTCCACTGAAGAGATGAAAGAAGTGTATTGAAGGTGGGGGGGTTGGTAAATTGTGTCAAAGACCTCCTCCTCAATTGAGGGATGTTTTCTCTACTTCTGTGTAGATAGCCTCCTTCCTGTCTCTTTCGAACCACCTGTCCTCCCTAACAACAACCATAACGTTGTGCTTTCATCTCATCCCATGGTCCTGACCAGACTAACAGCCAGGCTAGGTTAATGTGTTTGTGTTAAGGCTGACACCAATCGGCGGTGTCTTACACGCGTTAAAAGATGCCAGAGTTCTTTTTGACACGTCATTGCCTACAGGCAGAGTTTAGAACGCGGAGCATCAGGTCCATAGAGATGTCTTGGTATTCAATCAAAAGCATGTGTTTTTACTGTCTTCAACATTTTCAGCCGACTCTTCTTTCCTCTGCATCTGTTGCCACAAGTAAACAAAACTAACTAATGCTGCAAACCTAGCAAGTAGTTACCTAAGAAGAATGATGAGTTAATGGCATATTAATATATAGCATGTTACTCCATAAGTACCCATGGTGACACAGGTTTCACAAACCCAAACGGTTGTGCATTAGTGGACCATCATTATTATTATTTTTTCAATTTTCGCTGTAATTTTCTTTGAAGGAAGCATGAGACTAGGCTGTTATGTGTTAAAACTGCACTGAAATGCTTTGTTTGTATCATTGATTTAATTTAAACTATTGCAAAATAATGTCTCGTATTCATTATTTTGACAGTAACAACATCTTTTAGTAGAGGCTTACGAAGACGTGGAGCATATTACTTGCAGATAAGAATCACAACGGCTGTTATAAAAGAGCAAGATAAGGTGTCGCAGACAATAAGAAGAGAGTCATAATGCATAAGTAGCCTAAAGAAAATCATTTCATAACCACAGAGCTTGTCTGAATCTGTCATAATTAGCCTTTAAGGAGGTTTTCCACTTGCACATATTAACTGTTGTACCTACACTTTGCTGTAAAAGTTTGAGTCAATATTGAGCCTCTCAGGAAATTTCCTTAAAAATTTCTATTCGTTCAAAACAAGCTTGACAAAACAACTGAGGACTTGGCAACAAATTAAAGTGAAATACTGTGATGAATAGTGCACATCTTCTCGATTTCAACATCAGGGAATCTGTGATTGACCCACAGTGTCTTTAGAAGAAAGCCGTGAACGTGCATGTTTCAGAATTACTTACACCAGGCTTGATATAGCTGCACCCACTCATACTGGCTTGGCTTTTGTGAAACGTAAAAAGGCAGGTTGCACAGACAGACGTTATGTCAAGCCTCACTTTTTCACTTATCCGGCATTTCTTAATTCTGCCTTTGTGAAATAACCCCCAGTTGCCTTGTTTATCAATCTACCATAAAACTGAAAGTGTGGGCACGCTCTGGTTTTAGGGGCTGCGGAAATGTTAAGTCGCTCCTTCAAAACATTTTGAGTCAATTTCTTCCAGGGAATTTTAAATACTCTGCAATTGTTTTGTGTGCGAGACTGTGCAGCCGAACACGAGCCTTTGTGTTCCATGGATTTAAATGATTCAACAATTTTAATATTGTTTAATTGCTATATATAACCCAAAGGGTTTCGAATATCTAATTACATATCCTTAAAGTTTGACCTTAGGAGTAGGGTCATCAAGATCTAGTCCAACTTTATGAAAGATAATTTGATAATGTAAATTGAATGAGAGAGGACATGTTGTGCCTCTCTTTCAGTTGCGTCCTCATGTAATGACACTCTTAGAACAGCAGAGGACATCATACTCCTATTTGTTTTAGGCCACTTTACATAGGTCCCAGCGCTGTGGTCCCATGCACTGAAGCAGCTGATGGACCCTTTTCAAAAAAGGGTCATGTCATATCAGATTTTTTTACATAGCCAGATATCACAAATCTTAACAACTGTCCAGTATGATAGATAATATGATAGAAAATATCTCTTACAATAAGAATATAGGACATGTATTTTTCTAAGATAAAGTAGTTTACTGGAGAATAAAGCAAAGGTTTGCTCAGTGGGTCTGTGGCGGAAAGTGAACTTGTTCCACTGGGAAAAAAGGAATTATTTTTTTTTTTTATATCTTTCATTGTCATACTGTCAAAACTTCTAATTAATCACTAATTATTAAAAAAAAACCCAAAACATTCTTGGATCTAACAATGCTTTAAATTCAAATAACCTGAACTACTGATACAAAGTTTGATAAATGATTAATAAAAATGTGGGATGAGTCCTTGTTACTCAACCAGGAAGGTTATCTCACAGGATGCATGCAGAAACACAACACCCAGATGATGCACTGTGGGCACACACACACACACACACACACACACACACACACACACACACACACACACACACACAAACACACACTCCTCCACATCCTGTAACACTGTGGAAGGCAGGGAATATGCACCATACACACTCAAACTGTGCAGGACCAAGGCCAACTGCCTGCTAGTATTTTTATAATCTTCATCCTCCCTGACCTGTTGCACCCCTCCTGGCGCCAGTGGTCTCAGCCCTCCCCCTGCGATGCCTCAATCTGACACACACACACACACACACACACACACACACACACACACACAAGCAGACGTGCACTCATAAACGCACGCATGCACACAAACACACACACACACACACGCATGCACACGCACACACGTACACACACACACACACATACACACACACACATATACATAAATGCTCCTGTACACTCAGCAGCCCCTCCACAGATAATTGAGACCAGCTGTTGCAAGGTGCCTCTTCCCTCGACCCTGCAACCCTCCTTCACCCCGCTGCTGCTGGTGCACTTGCCTTTCTGGCGGAAAACTATTCCAAAGCCCCCCCCCCCTCCCTCCCTTATTTTCTCTCTCCAGACTCACCCCCTCCCCCCTCCTACATGAGTGTGTTTGCCACTTCCCATCAGTTGTGCTGATTGGCAGAAAGGTGTGTTTTTGCTTTGTTCTTTATCTCTTTATCTGTCTCTCGCTTATGATTAAAATTATTCCCACTTTAGTTGCAATAAGTCACTCAATTTTGAAAGAATCAGACTATAAAAAGAGACACTGACCTGTGGAAAATACAGTTGTTGACTCTTGTAATGCATTTGGATTTTTGTTGTTAAGCTGTGTAATCCTCATTTTCAGATTTGTCAAGTAAATACTAAACATTTGTATTAACTGTGACACCGCAAACTGGTCTGACACTCAGCTGTAATGCTAATTGGTCTTCTCCAGACTCTGAAAATCAATTGCCAAGGCCAAACTGTTGTTAACAGCGGACATTAAATTGGCCACGGTACTTCTTTAAGGCATTTCCAGGCAAAAGTATCAAACAGTTCCTTGTTCCAGATTCTCAGTTGTGAGGATTGTGCTGCTTTTCTTTACCTTATCTGACAATTAATTGATCATCTTTGGGTTGGCTGTTGTTTGGACGGGGCTTTAAGAAATGAAAACAGACATGTTTTACATTATTTGCTGACATTTTATAGAATATACGATTAATCAGCTGATGGGGAAAATAACCGGCAGATAGATTGCAGCCCTACATCAATTCATACAGTGTGCTCCAGACTATAAGAACTCCCTATGTCTCCATCTTTCTGTCCTTCTCTGAGGTTCTCCCCCTGGATTCAGGTAAAATTGGTCGGTGAGACATAACTGAACCAGGGGTGACTGCGAGCCGCTGTTTTGTAGCTGGAATGTGTGGAGTTTGGGAGAGGAATGGAGGAGGCAAGGGGGGAAGAAGGGGAGGAGAGCTGCGACAGGCATGTCAGGCTCCCTTTTCCAGCTGGTCCTGAGGGGTCAAGCTGTGTGTGGATGTGTGCATGTCATGGCCTCTCATTAGGGGGTGAGACGCTTCGGCTCCAGACCCCCATGGTAGGATTGCTGGGTGAGTCTGCAGTGATCCTGCCACTTTGATGCCCCTGGCCCCCACCCCCGCCACCAGGAGGTTAATGAGCCCCAGTGAGCTCTGTAGGCATGCTGTTAATGTGTGCGTATGTGTGTCTGTTATTAGATTTGAGGTGGGGGCATTAAGAAGAGGCAGAAGGATCCCCCCAGACCAATGATATGCTTAACTGTGGTGGTCGGATCGGATGACCAGGCTGTGTGCGTTGTGGATGTAGAGAATAATGTTATAATAACTCTGTAATAGTTAAAATGGCACCTGCTAAGAGTTCATGGTGTCTTGTCCCATTCCTAAACACTGGATTAACAAAATAACATAAAATAGTAATGTCAATCTTAATCAACATAGTTATGATTCTGGAAATCATGTCCCAAACTGCAGCTTGGTGGGAATTTTGGCATCCATCCTCCTGATCCTAAGCAGTAAATGCACATTTTAAATTAGATTTTTTTTTATAGTTTGTTCAGATTTCATCACAGTTGTATATATAACTTTTTTTGAAAATGTAATAAAAATTTATCCAGATTGTAAATGTCACTGAAAATATTCTCTTCATGTCCAAGGCAATGCAGATGATATGTGCTAGATAAATGATATTTGAGATTTGATTTTTTTCTTCTTCCTTAAATATGAGTTTACTTTATTTTTAAAAAATTATCAATTTTCAGCTGAGTTTTACTTGATGAATGCACAATAGTAATAATCAGAATTTTAAAAATGTTCCCTTTTTTATGGATACACCTGCAGTTTGGACCTGAAAGACTTTCAGTCATCACAGTTTCTTAAAAATCTCGATTTTTAAAAAAAAAAATTTATATTGGCACTGAAGCTAAAATAACCCATCCTGCAGCAGCACTTTTAGTCAATTTTTCCTACTCCCTATTTACACCAAGTATCTGCTCATGCATATGCTACTGTGAGGAAAAATGAAAAATTTGGCAAACTTACTGTTGATTTCGAATCACTATCTTACACATCAGTAATTACGGTCCTGATAATCAAGGGCCCTATTTGACTTCCTCTTTCCCCATTTCTCTTTATTCTTTATTCTTATTCTTGAAAATGGACCCCAGCACCGTTCCACATAGCTGAGCAGGCAGTGAGACATGAATATGTTGTTTTGGGCAGGGCACTGCAAGCCCTGGCCCGCAAAAGGGAGGCATGAGAGTCCAAAACAGGTGCTCAGGCTTCTTTTTTCTCCTTTTCTTTTCATCATTCACTCCCTTTCCCTCGTTCTTCCACTCACACCTGTTGAAGTGTGAGGACTCATGCTGGTTAAGCCAGCCAAGCCTGACCCATGCCAGGATGGTAGGGGTCCGAGGTGAGGTGTGGGTAACTACTTACTAGTATGTTTTATCTGCAACCCCCCCCCTGTCAGATCCCGCTTTCAATATCAGGTGTTACTTCTGGGATGATTAGTTGTGTGTCTGCAGACACTGCAGATTTGGCCAAAAGGGGGGAGAGATTTAGAGGCTTGTTGCTTAGAATGCAAATAGGAAACCTAGTAAATACTTTTAATTAAGAAAAAGGCTAGAGACAGATAAAACCCAAATGGCCTCTGCCCCCTGGTGGAGCACCTTACTGGGCCCAGAATGAGCCGTCACCCCCCTGTTTGATGTCACCATGACAGGGATCAAGATTTACCCAGCTGTTTGGGATCTGTGGGAGTGTGAGCATATGTTGCTAGAGAAAGTTTACTCTAAGATTTGGCCCAAAAGAAGAGCATGGCTGTCCATTGAGAACTCTGTATCTTGAAGATCAACTGAATGTTTACATATTTTTTTCATGGGCTGAAAACATTCTCTCAAAAAATCCCACTGGATAATCTGAAAAATGCATCATCACGGAGAAAGATACAGTGATGCATTTCTCAGCTCATTAAAAGTGAATGCTTTGGGAATATGTAACTTTCACAAGACAGCAAGGGTAGAATGAGGTAAAACGCATTATTTTAATGAGAAGATTAAAGAATAACCACACAATTAAGAGAAGTAAATATAGTAACGTGTACTTTTATTTATTTTCTTGTCTTTCTCTCACCAATTCTCTCCAATTAGTTCAGTTTTTAAAAGGTAAACTGTACATGAAAACCATAAATAATGCATCTCAAGATGTGTGAGGAGGTAAGTAAACCCCATTCATGTCTTTATATTTGTCTTCAATCTTAATCTCTTTATATCTATATACGCTACTCTTCAAATCCATTTACAGTCATTTCTTAAACTCAAGATGGGGCATTTTAAAGCAAAGCAGAAATAAACAACAGTGCAGTTAAGGAGGAGAAATAATGTTAATTTTAATATACGAATCATGGAAAGCTTAATTGTCTTAAATTAATCAATTTATTGTATACCGATTCACAATGCTGTTATCATTTGAAATGTTTTTATATGAAGTCAACTTCTCTGCCTACCTCTGCATGATTACATTTCACACTAATGCAGCTCCGGTTTGCTTACTCTGCAAATGAGAAAATAAACGGCACCAGGTATTTTTCTTTTGTTTAACCAGTTAACTGACTGGGATTAGACTGACAGTGAATCTCAGTGAAGCAGCATCAGTGGAGCAGTGAAACTAATTTAGGAACATCTGGAAAGGCTTTATGGTAAGATTTTAGTTACAAATACTGTGTTGTGTATGTGTGCTTTGCAAGCTGCCATGTGGGAAACCTCTCAGTTTTCTCGACGGGGGGGTTGTTTTCTTTAGGTTTTGAAAAAACAAGCTCTCAGGTAATGACTTCAGCGTGTCTTTAATTTGTGTGACACTATATTCAGATTTAATCAATAGAGACTCATTGGTTGGAACTGATATCTACCATTAATGTGCTCTAGCATCCAGTGACACTGCTACAGTGTTTGTGTTTTCACCACACAGTGCATTTCTGTAAACCTGGTGTGTGTGTGTGTGTGTGTGTGTGTGTGTGTGTGTGTGTGTGTGTGTGTGTGTGTGAGTGTGTGTTTGTGCTTGTTTGGGCACATGTGCGTGCATGCATGCCACCCTGTTCTCCTCTCATCTGGTCAGGCCCTCTAGCTGGTAATCTGAGCATAGAGATTAGAAAGAAAAACAACAGAGAAGAATGTCTTTGGTTGAGCCAGCAAGGAATTTACAATGGCCTTCAGGCTGCTCTGACCTCTCCCTCCCTTTCTCATGCCCACTCTCTCTCTCTCTCTCTCTCTTTTTCTATGTCACACACACATACACAAACACACACACACACACACACACACACACATACACACACAGAAATACCTCAAGGAAACTTGCTTTCTTAAAACCTGGGTCTTGTTTCATGGCTCTGGCCATCACTCCTATCAGTTCTAATAACATGTTAATCACCGTCTTTGGTTAAGATCAGAGGACATAGTGACATCATTAGAAAGGAGCCCAACAGGCCGAGCATCACAGTCAGTCATATGATCACATAGGTTGTAAACAAACCACTAGTTATGACTTATTATCTAATTTATTCAGAACTCTTGGCCCAGCTACCATTATTACCATCACACTACCAACCACTCCCGTCAAGAAACCACATTAGGTGACACAGAAAATGTACATATGGCATCTTTAACAGAACCTACTTTTACAAAAAAAATGTGTTTTAGATAATTCAAACAAAAATATTATGAAAATTTTGGGGGATACTGAAATTTTTTGACTTAGGTATGTACCATTTTGCTAACATTATGATTAACTATGGATATCTTTGGGAGTGGGAGGATCAAAATAAGCAACAATGTCTTCGTTACTTACCTGCTGTAACCTAAATCACCTAAATATTAATGAGAATCTTGCCAAAACTTCAGCAAAAAATTCATAATTATAAAATGAGTCTCTTACAGTAATTATCTTACAAAGTCTATAGATATTTTAAATCTCCCAATCACATTGTCACAGATATATTTTGTGACATACAAACGGTAGTGTTGCTTGCCTTGCTGGACTGTAGTGAAATCTAAGCAATGAAATTGATGAGTAAAATCCAGATCATAACAAATAGGAATGATAGCTAAAACTTAGAAATAAAAAAAAGAAAACATTACTGTTGTTGTTGTTGGAGAGAAGGTATGTTTTGATACTTTCCCATCTGTTTCCACAAGGATGTAATGGTCTGAAGCAGCTCTCCAACAGCTTGCAGCGATGTCACCATGTGGGCAAAGATGACACCGCATTGTTGGGCAGACAGGGAGTTCTTGTTCTGGTTTCAGAGGGACAGCTGTGTGGATACTTAAGATAAACTGACTGCCATACCGCCTGACATGATCCCCCTCGCTCTGTCACAGTCCAGCAACCTGCCTTCCTCCAAAACGTCCGCCAACGTGCGTGTGTGTGTGTGTGTGAGAGGGAGAGAGGTGTGTGTGTGTGGGGGGGGGGGGGTATACAGGTCTTTGCGTAGACGAAGGGGACAGGTGTTAGGGACAGGAGGTGCCGTGTGGCCTGGGGGTGTGGTCAGGTGGTGACACACCTGTCCCTACTTGCACAAGAGGGTCCAGTTACACACACAAGCATGCACATCAGCCTGACCATGTGCGTCTGATCAACTAGCTTCTCCTGCAGTGTGAATGTGCCCACCGTGACAAACCGGGCCCGATTCTTGCTTTTGCCAAAGAAAACAATGCAAGCACAGCGGAAGCCAAGTAATGTGATCATAATGTGAGAGGCGAGGGGACATATGAATCGAGCGGCAGAGGTGAAGCAGGAGGCCCCGAACAGCCTCATTCGAAGGAAGGCATGACTGGTGTTGCGCGCCGTTGTGCACATGAAAAGTGCCACACAGCAGCATGAAGTGCGTGTAGGTGTTGGCTTAGGAAATTTACAGAATCTGTCAAGCACCGACCACAGACCATCATCTCACTCCACAACCCCAGTTTGCTTTGCTTTTCTTTTAGTTTTCAGTCGTAACCAACGCTGCCTCAAGTGACGTCAACTGATGCATTTTATCAAATTTCACATAGCTCCCTCTGGAGCCACCACAGCCAGCAGTACTCCCAAAAACCTGTGAACAAAATGCGTTATGCTCTCCTATACAGGGAAAGCTTAGTGAAATCTGTTTGGGGATTCGGTCTACTCCACATGCACATTTTTCAGAACCTCTTTCAGCCGAATTTAAATTCAAATTTTTCATACAGAATGCACGACATAACTGGGTGTCCCTCTGTACTCCCCTTTTAAAAGTGTGTAAGCGGACACCAGTGTGTGTGGCACATGCGGTGTTTCTATAAAACCGTGGAGATTGGAGGAGATAGGCGTCTGGCCCTGGGGTGTGGATTTCAGGCAGGTGCATTCGCCTGCCCTGTGGCTCCTCAAGGGACAGGACAGAACGGGACAAGGCAGCGGGAGGAGGAGGAGGAGGAGGAGGAGGAGGGAAGGGGAGGCAATCTGTGCTTTCTGCAGTCACAACACACACAACACACACACAACCTCTAGTTCCCCAACTCAAAGGCTGATCTCCACCCATATTGTGCCCCCCCCAACACACACACCCTCACACACACACACACACAACACCCCTCCCTCGTCCCCTACCATATCCTTCATTGAGTGGAATGCATTGGGACAATAGAACTGTCCCGGTCCTTCGGCTGGCGCCCCCCAAGGCCCACACAGGCCCTGACAGGAGGACAAAAGTGCACCTTGCACCTCTCAGCACCACCAGCAGCACCCTGGGGGCAAATACCTGAATACCTGTGGTAAATCAGAGGGACAGAGGGAGAGAAAGAATGACACAACATGAGGTGAGAGAGAAGAGAGGGATGAAAGAAAAGAAGAAAAATAGCCAGCACAGGCGATTTTCTGCTCTCAGCTGCCAAGTGTAACACAGACTTGTCCAGAGGTCCAAGCAAAACACAACAGCAGTCCTTTTATTTTGATACCCTCTCGCCTCTTATTATTATAATTCACCGTGTCACTCATTCTTTCACATCTATTCTGACACCTGCTTTCTTAGTAACCCCCCCTCCCAGTATGTGCTCTCTCACTATCCTACTCTCTGGTAGTCCTCTCTTATTCTCTCGTGTTGTGACTTGCTGGCTTAGCTTACTCTGTGTGTGGTTTGTGCACACTCGGCCCTGACACTCCTTTGCTTGCACCACGTTTAAGCCTGCTGTAGTTGAAATATATCACGACAGATGGTTTGATAAACTGGATGCGCAGGATAACACCAATTTCACTTAACCAGATTTTTCTTAAACCCCACCCACCCCACCCCACCCCCACTACCCACATATCCACATATCCACACACAGACACACACACACACACACAAACACACACTTTCTGGGGGAAGGTTTGTTAATCAGTGAAATGAAGTGTTTTAAGCCACGGTCACATTACCCCTGATGCAATAAACAATCACTTTGCTCTGTGCAACAACTGTGGGTGTAGTGAGGCTGTGAGTCACATTACTGGAACGAAGGCTGTGGAAAGTACAGTAACTTGAAATAAAGTTATTTCAACTTTACTCCATCAGCACTTGTATTCTAGAGTAAAGGGCAATGATGGAAAGTGCTTAGCATCAAGGAAACTATCGATTGATGTACATTGTGCTGAATATTATTTATCTTAACTGCTGTATGCACATTATCTTTATGCTGCCATTATTGATACAACATGGGAAACTAACAGCCCGAAGCTAGGGACTTGGCTGCAAAAGTTATGTTGAAATACTGATTGAAAAAAACCCCAAACAACTTCATGGACAGCACGTGAACCATCCCCTCCACTGCACCGTCACCCAGTAAACCATGCTTTCCCCTTCCTCATTTACATTACATAACATTGATTGGATAAAGTGTAACTGTACCAGACGGTGAGGGACTGTGAGATCGGACTTGGACACGTGTGACATTCAACCCTGAAGTCCCTGTGACATGGAGCATCTCTGTTTGGCAGCCTTGTGTATAGTTAAGTGTGGTGTTGGAAGACGTACTCGGATCTTTTACTTAACTAACAGTAGCGATCACGCCATGTAAGAATACTCCATTACAAGTAAAAGTGTTTTAATCATACCTCCACATACAGTATGCATCGTATGTTTTGTTTGTAAGACCTTAATCTGTCAGATATATGTAGTAAAAGCATTTTTCTTTGAATGTAGTGTAGTAGACTTACTGTTTATATGAATCTTTTTAATTTTTTTTTTTTGAGGAAGATTATTGATGTTTCTAACAATGTATGAGCATATCTTGGAGCAGAAGAAAAAACCCTCCCTCCTGTATCCTCCATTTTCCTATCGCATCAACCCTTATTATTTTTAAAAATTAGATTTTCAACAGCGCTGACATATACAAAAACTAAAAGGACACAAATGCTCTCCTAAGAAGAAAATATGTAACAGAGCCTGTCTTTTTCCACTTCTAAAATTACATTTACATTCAGACAGGGCCTGCTTCCTCATTCATGAGAAGATTCTTAACAAAACTTAAATAAGGATTACTAGACTTCTTTATAAAGCCACAGCAAGATTGATTTGTGGGAAAATTGACTTTTGCATCAATATAAGCAAGTACTTTGGCTTTTCCATGTATTTAACCGACTGATTAGCCAAAAAGAGACACTTCCATCTGTTTATCTTATTCATAAACTGTTTCCAAACTGAAGCCTGAGAAAATTACCACTTTATAGCAATACCTGATACAAGGTTTTATCTGTAATGTGCCACTTTGTCTTGGCCTCTGCACACTTATTTCAAAGAATAGACCTCAACAGTGTAGCTGACCCTTAACTTTTTGGGTGTAATGGAAACCTGCATGCACGCAGCTCTGGATGGAAAAATGCTGGAAACCTTTTACTCACAGTGTATATCATCTGTTTACGCTCTTGTCCCTTTATGGCTCATCCTCTACCCTCTGACCCTGTGGGACAGAGAGGGTCTGTGTTTAGGAGGAAACACAGTACCAGCCACATAACACACACAGAGATACACACACACATACACTATTGAAGGGGACAGCAGGAGTGCGGAGGTGGGCAGGAAATGGCATGTACCCCCTCCTAGAGGCCATATCCTGTCCTTGGTTAAAACTGGTTTATTTGTTCAGAGACCTGAGCTCTTTGTGCACATGTGTCACAGAGATGCATACATGTGGATGTCTTGCTGCAGGACACCATTCAGAATTGTAGAAAATCCCCGGTAGAAAGGCACAATGAGCACTGATCAAGTCTACATTTCAACAAGTGGCAAGCCTCTGCTGACTTGATAAATGGCCAACAAACAGAAATGCTCATTCTTCACCAGACACCCATCAACACCTCCTGCTCATCCCCAATCCCTCATGTCCAATCTCTTCTCCCCCATTTATACATCTTCTCCTCCCCGTATCATCATCTTATCCACAGTTCCCTCTCTCCCTCCAACCTCAGGTCAGTAGTTTCCCCATTCTACCACCCACTTCCCTTATTTTATACAATTTAAAAGACATTTTTTAAGGACAAAGGCAGATGAGAGAGTCTGCTGGGAGTGAGTGCCAACCTCCAACAGAGCAGAGTCTTTGGACAGTGACATTGTGTAAGAGCGCTGCTCGCTGCATGTGAGAGGGTTTGAAACTTTAACCCAGTGACTGAACCCTACTGGCTCGAATCTGATCCTCCAGTGATTCAGTTCTGCAAACGCTGCTGGCTCCAATTTCAGCATTAGACTGTACATTCCCTCTTCCTCAATATGGACCACTTTGAACCCCTGGCAGAGAGATATCCACACTTCGCAGACACCAACAGATGCACTCATACAACTGTGTACACAAAAACAGCTGTAGACGCACCCAGATGCTATACATCAACACTTTTTGGAGGTAATGCGTTTATACAAGACTGACAGGCCACTTCCTGTGTCCCAAGCATTACCACAAACACATGCAGTGAGGAGCAAAGCAGTAGAGGGAAAAAACACAATTTCAGCTCTCAGAAATGTTAGTCCTATGTGTTGGAAAAGGTTTGTATCATTGTTGACATACACTGCTGCTTCCCATTACTCAAATCAAGAGAGGGAAATTTATACAGACCTATAATCTATGCTGTAACACAAATACAAAGATCCTCGCATGACATGATTGTTTAGAGACAGGCATTTATTTTCTGTTTCTAAGATGACAGCACTCGATAACAAAATAAAACTTATCCGGCAGCAAATTGTCAAGCATCTGCTTTTGTGTACACAAAACCAAACAAGTATTCTTTGTTCATGTATCGACATCCAGGCTTTACAAGGGTATCTGCAAAAAAGAGCAAGTTTTACAGTTCTCATTTTTAAGAGCAAGGCAATAACGCGGAGGCGTTGCCCCCGTGGAAATAAAAAATGTGCGAAATTAAAATGAATGGCAATCCCCTTTTCCTTGTAATTAGGTCAGCATAACATTATTTCCTGTTAGAGGAAAATTAAATCATGAGCTTGACTCAAGAACGGACAGCAGAAGCAGAGAGCAGCTCTCTCTCTTTCTCTCTTTCTCTCTTTCTTTCTCTTAGACGGCAGTATTGTATGTCTGTCACTAATGGCTCAAGAATGTCACATTACTCAGGGGCAGCATGCGTGACGCTGCGAACATTAAAACACTTTAAGGAGACTAATATGATATTACACACACACTGAAAACGACAGGTGACAGGTCCAGTGATCTCACTGCCTCAAAGCTACAGGGTGATACACTGCCTGCCTCCTACACACATCGAACCAGAAAAATGTCCCCCCAGCAAAATGTCGGAGTTAAATTTCAAAACGGCTGAAACGCATCAGAAATGGCATCCTGTTTGGTGAAATGTGTTTGTATAAACTCGTGGAAGCAGAGTTTAGATATCCCAAGGAGAAAAAAATGGAATTTCATCTAACTCTATTGGACTATTTGACATGTTATGCGTGTTCTCTGTCTTTTAACCCATCCAATCCTGGCTGCCCCTTCTCCGTGCATGACTGAAGTGACACAGTTCAGGCAGAGTTTTAGTCCCCTGCGGCCTGCTTCTCTGCCTCTCTGACTCACTGCCTGCAGAGGTGTGCAAGCAGCTAGATGACTCTCACCTCTTGCTTCTAAATAGCCCAGAGAGGTACTAGCAGACAAAATGAAAAATTCCCCTCGATCAAAGTTGAGATAATTTGGTGTGTGTTTGCATTTGTGTCTGTGTGGGTGCACACATGTCAAGTCTTTCAGGTGCTGTTTACATTGGGCAAGCTAAGTCATGCAATCTGATCCCAAGCTTTTGGAGAGCCCCTTCAAACCTCCCTCAAACACACACACACACACACACACACACACACACAGACTGACACACATCAACCTCTCAACACTGAGAGCTATTGGAGGAAATGTGCTGTTACCTCACTAAGACATGCTGGCGTCGGTGTGTGTGGGTCAGGAGGGCAGAGGGGATTGTAGACACATTGCTACCATATGTGCACCCTGGATGTCCAGCCCTCAGCTGGGCTCATAAGCACGGACTTCCTCCAAAAGTTCTTACAAGGTAAACAGATTCTTTTTTTTTTTTTTACGCAGCAGATGGCTGCACAGAATGAGTGGGCCTGTCAGTCCTTTAGTCTGTAGCGCAAACCGGAGCCTGACTCTCTAGGGTCTTTTTTCTGGTCTTGTGCCTAAAGTTTCCTGTGGCTGCTCTTATGGCAGGAAGTAGGTCAGTAGGATTCCCACACTCAGCTTATTTCCCACAGACTCTTTTCAGCAGCTGAACCTAAAGCACCTACAGGCCCCACTCTGGCCCATAGGAGGAACCTTTCTTACTCAGCATCTTCCTCCCATTTATGCTTTAATTCCCTCCCTGTATCCCGACTGCAGTCACTGTGCGACAAACCCCCCAACACATGTTCTCCATATGTGCCGGTATATATTTGTGTGCGGGCTGACGGCCTGGCAGGTGTGTGCAGGTGTTCCCATATCACTCAGCATCACACAAGCCTGTCCCAGCTCCTCCTAACACACACAGCTCTATCTTCCCATTCAGAGGCTGACATGTCTGTCCTGATGAACTCATTTAGAGTGGTGAGTTAATACAAGGCATGTTGAAATACTAATATTAGAAAACACAATGCGTTGTTCCAGAGCATTTAAAAAAAGCTTTTATTTACATATGGCAGAAAAATACAGAACCTTAAAAAAGGCACAATTCCTTTGAATTCATTTGAAATGCATGTTCATCAAAAGAGGTTCATAAAAATCGTAGGTCAAAATCTTAAAAAAAAAAAAAAAAAATTAAAAAATCATGCCCAAATAAATGACAATATTGGTGAAAGCAAGTTGTGTTTTTTGGTCAACCTCAAGTGGTCCCTTCATGTCCAATCAGGAGAAGCGAGCGGAGGGTCACCTGTCGTCGATGTCATAGCTAACGCGTCTCTCAGCGCCCTGCCTCCACAGTACACCATACACAGACAGCTGTCTCAACACACACACACACACACACACACACACACTTGCTCATTTCCACACATGCCATGTATGTATAGTATGGTGAGGAATGACATCCCCGCATACACCACAGACACACAAACACACCCAAGCAGCTGCAACATGGCCAGAGTCCCGGACCGGCCGGCACCAACGGAGTTTCCTGGGAATTGACTGCATGTCCAGCTGCCTTCAAATCACACCAAGTTGACAGGACGCAGCGAAAGTGTGCTGCAGATAACCAATATCTGATAAACCTAGAGTCTTGGAATATCAAAAGGCACTTAAAAAGTTGTTTTTAAAAAAAGCAACAGAACTCCAGTTTTTCCTGTCATGGCTTTAAAATGAGATGGCAACAATCTCCCAAATGTCCTCTAAGTGTATTAGCTCATGGGAGCAGTCCAGGGAATGTGAGTCTAAGAGGCAGGGCAGCATCCAGAGGAATTGTGTTTGTGCAGCAGGGACATGCGGCTGAAGGTCCGCGAGCAGGAGCCACACTGGTACTTCTTCACCTCAGAGTGGGTCTGCAGGTGGGCGCGAAGGTTTGAGCGATCGGCAAAGGCCCGATTACAGTGTTGACAAGCGAAGGGGCGTTCACCTGGTTGGAAGAAAAAACAACAAAAATTAAAAAATCATGCCCAAATAAATGACAATATTGGTGAAAGCAAGTTGTGTTTTTTGGTCAACCTCAAGTGGTCCCTTCATGTCCAATCAGGAGAAGCGAGCGGAGGGTCACCTGTCGTCGATGTCATAGCTAACGCGTCTCTCAGCGCCCTGCCTCCACAGTACACCATACACAGACAGCTGTCTCAACACACACACACACACACACACACACACACTTGCTCATTTCCACACATGCCATGTATGTATAGTATGGTGAGGAATGACATCCCCGCATACACCACAGACACACACAAACACACCCAAGCAGCTGCAACATGGCCAGAGTCCCGGACCGGCCGGCACCAACGGAGTTTCCTGGGAATTGACTGCATGTCCAGCTGCCTTCAAATCACACCAAGTTGACAGGACGCAGCGAAAGTGTGCTGCAGATAACCAATGTCTGATAAACCTAGAGTCTTGGAATATCAAAAGGCACTTAAAAAGTTGTTTTTAAAAAAAGCAACAGAACTCCAGTTTTTCCTGTCATGGCTTTAAAATGAGATGGCAACAATCTCCCAAATGTCCTCTAAGTGTATTAGCTCATGGGAGCAGTCCAGGGAATGTGAGTCTAAGAGGCAGGGCAGCATCCAGAGGAATTGTGTTTGTGCAGCAGGGACATGCGGCTGAAGGTCCGCGAGCAGGAGCCACACTGGTACTTCTTCACCTCAGAGTGGGTCTGCAGGTGGGCGCGAAGGTTTGAGCGATCGGCAAAGGCCCGATTACAGTGTTGACAAGCGAAGGGGCGTTCACCTGGTTGGAAGAAAAAAAAAAAACTGTTAGCCTCAGGAAAACACTTGATTAACAGGCCAAAAGGTCTGTCCTCTGGTCATTGTCTTTCAAATGATCCGTAGATAAACAACAAAAGAGCAGTAACACTACCCTAACTTACTCAACACAGACTGCCTTTTTTCATGCGGAACAACTGTGAGGCTGAGATTAGATTATGTCATGCTAAGCAATAACGTGTGCTCACACGCCAGGAGACATCAATGAATATCAATGAGCACAAGGTGCAAGCAGCTGCCTCATTTACAAGACAACAGAGCCTGGAAATCAATACTTTGACATAATATGAAAATTGCATATTGATGCTTACCTGTGTGTGTGCGAATGTGTCCTCTGAGCAGCCACGGTCTGGAGAAGGCCTTACCGCAGGTGGGGCACACACAAGGCAGAGTATGTGAGCGAATGTGCATCTTCAGGGCTCCCAGGCTGGTGTACTCCTTGGAGCAGTGTTTGCAGTGGAAGGCCGGGCGTGCGGACATCTCGGCCGGCAGAGCGGGCGTCTGCTGCAGCGGGGCACAGCGGGTGAGCTGGTGGTGGGACATCTGATGGTGGGACAGTGCCGAGAGGCTGGTGTAGCTCTTACTGCAGTGGAGACAGTGGTAGATGTGCTGGATGACGTCCGGACTCGGGGGATCCGAACTGCGTCCGCCGTCCTCCTCTTCCTCGCCGCTGCTGCTTGAGGGTGAGCTGCTGAGGTCCAGCGGGCCCAGGGGCGAGGGGGGCAGAGACACTGGGGTGACCGGGGAGAGAGGGGCGGGCAGGGTGTCCATGCTGCTGAACACTGGGCTGGCGGGATAGCAGGTCAGGGCAGAGCTGTTGTTCTGCGTTGGAAGCTCAGCCCGAGGAAAGCTCTCTGGAACAAAAGCTTTAGACACAGAGGAAAGGAAGTCAGGTGGGTTTTCACTGCAATGGACAGATAATCTAATAAAGCACTAAACGTATTTTCATTCTCGGTGTCTTGTTACAGGCTGTATTCAACACAAGCCTGACCTGTGGTCTGTGCCTGTGTGAAATTATCAAATTATCCACTTGACCAGAATCACTTTTCTGTATTTTTTTGCACCCAGGGAGCTACATGCAAGATAAAGGTCCATCTCATCCGCCACATCGATCTGCTCTGCGTCTGAGGATGATGACGAGCTCATGACCCACTGACTGTGATTCACTCCACACGTCAGAAGTAACCACAGATGCATCAATCCCAGTCACTGGGGGGGTCTTACCGGTTTGACTCTCCAGATGGCTCTCCCTGCAGTATGGCTTCTTGTTGGAAAAATACTTCTTCACAAGGAACGACCGAGGCATGTTGAGGTCTCGGTTTCTCCGATTGTTGAAATGAAAAGAGAAAAGTCGGACGGAGAAAGACCGCTTGGAGAGATCCCACCGCTGAGCTTGATATTTCTCGTTGAGGGATCGCAAAGTTGCCTCCTCATATAGTGACCAGGGGGGAGAAGCGGAGGGGTGGGTGCGCAGATCTCCGCCCAAAGACACACCCCGTGTGTGAGGGCGCCGCCGGCCCCATTCGCTACAGGTGCCCAATGTGCCAGAAGCTGCTGCAAGACGCAAATCTAATTGTGGATTTCACGGTTCTAATGACCCGCTCTTTGCCTGCAGACACACACTTTGTCTACTTCTTCTGCTTCTTCTTTTCCTTCTTCTTCTTCTTCTTCTTCTTCTTATTATTATTATTATTATTATTATTAATATTTACCATCATTATTATTGTTAGCATTATTGTTATTGTTGTTATTATTATTATTATTATTATTACTGGATGCCAAACACAGACAAAATTTATCTTATAGCTGAACATTGTAAAACGAAAAGGGTGCAGCAAATATGTAGCAGACACGCTATGGAGTCAAATAACGCAGGATTTAATGACGAGCTTTTCTTCCACCGTGCCACTGTGTCCATTCCCCGACAAGACGAGTCGTGAGACGCTGAAGCTGGAGCGTCCTCTGTCGGCTCGCACCGTCAACTTGCATTTCTTCCCCCATCTCCGGGAATCCCAATGAAAAAGTACAGGAAACCTGTGGTTAAACAGTAAAATCCGTGGAGGCCGGTGTCCGCAAAACAATGCTCCCATAACTTTTTATTTTATCCTGTTGTAAAAGTTTTTTTTTGAAAAAAAAGTCAGATGCTTCCCCCAACTATCATTAGAGTCGAGATAATTGGCGCTATAATTAGATTTGGCTGCTCTTAAAGGATAATGTGTGAATGTGCGGTTTTACTTTTGTTGGCTCAAAGTTAGGCCCCGGTGGGGGGTGGGGGTGGATGGGGGGGGCGGGTACAGGAGACAAACGCTCCGTTCCCACTGCTCCTCTGGACACGAAGCGTTCAGCTCATCCCGACCGACCCATCCACCCAGCTCCCCCCCCGCGTCTCTGCCCTCCGGCTCGCTCACAGCACGATCCGAGCCCCAGCGAACCGAGCGGACATGATCGACGTGGCGATGGAAAACCCGACACGGGCCCTCGTTCGCCCTCAGGTGGCGTAAAACGCGGGGCGAGGCCCCGGGGGCGAACGGCTTTTACGCTTCTCCGAGCGCCTGAAGCAGTGCGCGTAATTGTAAGCGGTTGCGCAGCCGGAATTAAACTTGGTACCTTGCTGACTTTCCGGATTGGATGAGCACGGGCTACCAGAATCTATTACAAAGCAATAATATGGGAAAAAAACAACAACAATGCATTTTATTCATCACATCTTTGACATTTTAAAAATTTCTTTGTCTTATTTTATTTCCATTTTATCCCTTTCTACTGCCTATATGACTGTTTCACATTAAATATCAATTTTATATGCTTTAAAAAAATAATTCACTTTGCTGGGTTTACGCACGACCCGCGTGGTTATTTTATCATCCAAACCTAACAAGCATTGGATCATTTTCAGACGTCGCGTTTGGATATGGATACGAGTCCTTCTCTTTGGGTTTATTTTATTCGTTTATTTCAACCCCCCCTCCGTAGGTGGGTGTGAAAATCAGGTGCCGGCCGCCGGGCAGGAACGCTGGCAGTCCCCCGGGGCGGGTGGCGGTGGGTGACGGGGGCCCATGCACCTGTCCGAAGGCGCCGCGGTCGCGGCGTGCCCAAAAGTTCACACGTCGTCAGGCCGCTTGTTGACGCCGACGCCACGTAGGCTGGAGGTCAGTAAAAACAAAAAAGCAAATAGCAGTGACACACGTGAAAGTCATCTGAGTTGTGGGGCCTGCTGCTGCTCAGCACTCCGATATGGCAAATGGTGTGTGGGCGGCTGCTTTTACATAAGACACGTGTGTGTACGTGTGTGTGCGCTGCCGATGTTTATGTATCTTTATCATTTCCCTTTCATATACATAAACATAGAGATGATGACAGAATGAAGCATCCATCTGACAAACACATACCACGGGCTGTAAGAGTGAAAACAGCTGAGTGCACCCTTTTGAATTTGGGCTTCAGAGGAGAACAGTGTGTCTGCGGGCTCGACTGCAGACAATTTGTGTTACAACAGGGTCAGAGTGACCTCATGACACAAAGAGGACTGGAAGACTTGAAAAAGTTTTCTGCTCAGAACAGATGTTCTCTCCTCTCCGGCCTCGGGGACGAGCCGGCCAATGTTCCCACAGAGGCTCCCACTGTCTCCTGAAACCTCTTCACACCGAACATAATGTGGGAGACATGTCTTCATTCAGTCTAGTCTGGGGAGGGTTTTAGTGGCTAAGGCCAAAAAAGGGCTGCAACTAGTTAGGTGCATAATTCCCTGCCAGAAGGAATGTGGCTCCCTGGCTTTAAGAGTGTTTCTTGTGAATGATAGCGGAAACAGTTGATCAGTTGCATCAAAATTTTTGCCAGCAACCTTCCTCATTAAGGCCTCTTGTGTTTTTTGTATGCTGATTTACATGTGTCGACCTGTAGTCCTTGGAATTTAATGATTGTTGCATATCATAAACTTTGTTGGGTTTTTTGTCACATAAACAAAAACAAAACACTTTGGAAGAGAAAACAAAACTTAAGTTTGTAATAGGTTTTCTAAAGAAATTTGTTAATTTCAAAAGATTCACGTATAAAATTCGAAATGTGTTAGATAATTCAAGGTAATCCAACAGAGCCGTTAAAAGAAACGAAACCCTTAATGACTAAATGTCTGGGTTGATATGGGCAGAGTAATACATTCTCGTAAAATGTGGACCATTTCCTCGTGATATGGTCCAGTGCTCATATAGTTCAGAACCGAGCAACTCGACTGGTCCCCACCTCTTTTCTCAGAAAGGGGGTTTAGCTCATGCAAGTTTGTCTTGGCCCTCTTCTTGGGAGAATGAGCTGTAAAAAAACAAATGATCTATTTCTAAAGAATAAACTTTGCCCTCATGTCATAAAACATGCAAAATCACCTCAGTTTTGCTTTTTAATTACACCTGCTGTTTGTGTCATTACCTGAATATATTTTATATCTAACGTCTGAACTGATGGGTGGTGGCCATATTGCGCTCTAGTGTCCTGCCATGTGTTTGAAAAGAAGCCAACTCCCTAACTAGAACCTATTGTTTCTGTACAAATGTTTTTGCTCAAGTCACAAGTACAGAGATGCAGCTAAAATCTGTGTTTTACATTTTAAACACTCGCTGCTGATTGCCTTTGAACAATCAGCTGCATTGTTGTCATTCAGTACATTTGGATGATAGGTAACGGCCACTTGAGTACATTTGCATTTGACCTTTGTGTGAGTTTTTTTGCAGACTGAGCCCAACAATAAATATACAGCTAAATCAGGTCAAGTTTTCTTTGTGCATGTGATGATTCAAAGGATACAGCCGATTGCCAAAGATGCTCCTAGTTGAATCTGAAAGAAAACTGACGAGCCTGTGATTAGTAGCTACTATCAGGGCTGTTTTGTTTTGTTGTCCCTTTAAGTATAGCCTGTTTACCATCCGCTGAGATTTGGGAGGGTTTCGAAAATGTCCACTTAGGTAGAGTCTCTGTTTAAGCAGTGCTGAATGATAAAACACGGTCTGTACATTATTCATTACCTGTCTTATGCCTCATGATTTTACCTTCAGCTCACCCAAAAAAAAGCTTGCAAAATTTACTTTTAAGACCGACCATTATTTCTAATTTGCATAAATTGCTTCATACCACCTACCACCTACCGCAAATGCCTGTTTGTTTACTTATGGGTATAGACTGATGTTTATGTGTATGTATGGGTGTTGTCCTATGGCTCAGAAGTCCATGAGCCCAGCAGGAAGAAGATAAGATTATCCCTGAGGAATTCAGAGTATGGACACACACTCCCACACACATGCGCTCTAGTCTGTGCAGACCCTGTTCAAGTCTCTCCATTAGACACATGTTTTAGGGAAGATCAATCAAGGACACTTTGACATGGAAAGAAGCAACCAGCATGTCCTGCAGACTGACATATGGTCTCCCTGTTTGGCTCCGACATTAGATTAGAAAATTTCTATGTAATATGATATTAAGCCCAGTGCAAATAGCAGGGTTTGCTGAGTAATTAGAGAAAACGATACAAACGATACAAAATGTGCTCATTCCTTACTTCTCCCTTATTGGTCTTCATGATTATAAATGAGTACAAGAGACCTCTGTGGTGAGTTTTAGGTAGATTTACTCAAGTACTGTGCCTAAATGAAATTTTGACAGTAGTAGTGGTAGAAGTATTCAGATCCTTTACTTAATCTTTTGAAATATGCCATCCCACCTGTGGGGCACTTTCAGCCTTGGTAGCACTACTTTAGTTGTTTATTGGTCTGCACTAGAGTCAGTCTTCACAAAACTGCAACAAACTATGAATTATTTTAAAACTCTAAGCCTCCTGGTTCTATCTGTGCAAGGCATCATAAGACCTATATATTACTGCAACACATATTTAAAGAGCTACCTTTAAAATGACAACAGGTTTTTGACTGTAATTGAATAAGTTTAAGAGTACTAATTATTTTTATTTTGGGATCATTATTTTCAGGGTTTTGCTGAAAAATGGGGGCGTCTGATATAACAAGTTAAGTAAAAGTAATATCGGCTCTCTGTAAAGCTACTCTATCAAAGGTAAAATTCCTACACTGAAAATGTAATGTAAACAAAAGTACATAAGTATTGTCAGCGAAATATACTTAAGGCATTAAAAGTAAATGTGCTAAATGCAGGAAAATGCCCCTTATGTGTGTTGTACAATTATATTATTATTATTATCATTATTAGCGATCACTGTTGTTCAGGTTGTTGTGAAGGTAGAATAAATTAACTCCATTAATTGTTTTCCATCAAATCTGAGGAGAAAATCCTAATTAAAAACATTGCTACAAATGCCCAGTGTGTTGTGTTTAATTCAATACGTTACACTAGAAGTATCATAAGAGTGCTCTGCTTTGGTGCTGTGTTTGTGAAGCAACCGGCAAGAGTCAGAAGAGACCGAATCGAAAATTGAAATGAACTGAAATCACAGGAAAATGCTGTTGATATTTTTAATTTCTTTTCATTTAGTACTATATTCAAAAAAGGACGGTATAATACATTAGTGAGCCAGTGCACTTGTGGATTTTTATATATCTATCATCACTAGATAATTAATGATGCATGATTATATTTGGCCAGAATGCTTTTGTTATACGCCCTTCGCAAACATTTAACAATGCAACCCAAAGAGTTGCAGAGGAGCAAACACTTTCATATCTTGTTGTCTCTCAAATGAAATCATTTTCTATTTTTCAATGAGGTGACGAGAGATGATTTTTAGCTCAGACAACAGTGATCAAATTTCAGGTACAGGGTGTGTTTCTGTTACGTAGTACTTCTGTGTCATCCTTACCTCCTACCCTCACAGGTATAACACACACAAAAACACTAAGGCTTGTATAGATGCTAACAGAGATAGACTTTAACCAGATGTGTGAGTTTGTGTCTCTGCTCTAACCTTATCTGGACAGCAGACAGACACGGTCCAACAACAGGCACCCTTCGATGTAATTTGTGGTACCATTAAGTCATCTAGCAATCAGTTGTTTACTCTCTGAGGAAAATTAATGTTCCTGGAAGGACAAGATGAAGAGCAGGAAACCTCCAACATTTACAAAAACAACAACAATAAAACTTTTAATGAGTTGCTTTTAGAACCATTTCAAGATTAAAGTTTTTTTTTATTATTATTTTGATATATTTTAAATCCTGTTTATATGTATTTTTTATTCCTTTGTATGGTCTTATCTAAAACTCTTTGAATTACCTTGTTTTATTCATTGATTTATTTCTTTTTTTTTCATCTCCTTTCTTATTCTTCTGTTGTGTTTTATTTGATTCCCTCTGGATGTGTTATTAACTGTGTTGTGTGTAAAGTTATATAAATGAAGTTTAGTTGAGTTAAATGGTGCAACCAAAATAAACTTGCCTTAGGACATTTTCTCA
Source organism: Istiophorus platypterus (assembly GCA_016859345.1). NCBI lineage: Eukaryota > Metazoa > Chordata > Actinopteri > Istiophoriformes > Istiophoridae > Istiophorus > Istiophorus platypterus. Next base: position 8,598,085 of record CM029111.1, read on the forward strand.
AAAATGTCAAAATGTGGTTTTGTCTCTTAAACATTAATAATGCAATTTCATTTAGACCGTACTCTGTCAAAAACAAAAAGCCTCTAGTAGTAGCAGTCCTGTGGACAGAATAGTCAAGCTGATGAAAGAAGTCAGAGGAAAATGACCAGACTGGTTGGAGCTGACAGAATGAATACAGAGACTTAGGTAACCACTCTTTATAACTGCGGTGACAAGAAAAGCATCTCAGATGGAACAAAAATTTCGAACCCTGAGGCAGATGAACTACAACTGCAGAGGAACCACGTCAGGGTCCTGTCCTGTCATTCAGGAACAGAAATGTGCAATGGACACAGATTAACAAAGACTGTACGGTTGAGGACTTGAAAAAAAGTAGTCTGTACTGATGAAAGATGATTTCTACTGTGGATGCAGATGGTCGGGTCAGAATTTGTTGTCAACAGCATGAATCCATTGACCCAACATGGACTTTTGTGTGTCAAAAGTCCATGCTGGCGGTGGTTGCATAATGCAGTGGGGGATCTTTTCTTTGTACACTTCTGGTCCTTTAATGACAGTCAATCATGGTTTGAATGTCACAGCCTATATAGAGTATTGCTGCTGACCATGTGCTTCCCTTTATGGCTATAATTTACCACCTTCTACTGGCTATTTTCAGCATGATAATGCTTCAAGTCACAAAGCAACGGTCTCAAGCCGGTTTCATGAACTTAACAATGAGTTCAGCGTGCTTCAGTGGCATGCCCGGTCACCAGATCTGAATCTAGTAGAACACCTCTGGGATGCGTTAGAACGGGAGTTTTGCAGCATGAATGTGCAGCTGGAAAGAAAACTGCTGATATTATTTGATATAATCATGTCAGCATGGACCAGAATCTCAGGGAAACTTTCCAACATCTTGTATATTCCATGCCAAGAAGAACTGAGGCTGCTTAGAGAGCAAAGGGGGGAACTACTTAGTATGGCGTTCCTAATAAATACACATTTGGTTTGCTTTTGAATATTTACAGCAGGGTAAGTGGGACTGACTCAATAAACTGCAAGTCCCCTGTTCATTGTAATGAAGGAGCATGTTAAGAGGGGAAGGTCTCCTCATGAATGTGTTTTAATGTTTTTTGAACAATGTTGGAGCTCTATGGCACAAAGTAATTAGATGTTAGGCTGTGACTACACATGTAAGACTTGTTAATGGGATAAATTTACTATTGACTTTGGTCTTTTACCTGGGATTTGCAGAATATGATCTACATGAAACAGCCTTAATTTTGGGGTTGAAACCAATCTGCTTATCACTGCGGTAGTATATTTTCAATTCTGTATCTTTTTTCACGCTAGTCAGACAAGAATCCAAATGATGTTTAAAATATAAATCAGAGATCTACTGGCACATATGGTTCTGTAAATTGAGGACTCCTGATTAATTTTCTAGTTTCACTTCTCTGGGTCAAGGACAGAGCAACCTATGAAGTGGCGCCCCCCACTTTTCACATAGAGAAATGAACCACTGAGGGGCTATCCTGAAATGAACCACAAGGGGCAGTCAAAGACCAATAATATCATTTTTACAGGTCAGAGGTTAAATCAGGGGTCAGATACATTATCCACCCTACACAAATAAGTATCTGAGTAAATGTGAGAAGATCACATTCATTTAGAGGATGTTACCATCACAATTCACTTACATGGTTTTCACAAATTACAATGAAATATATGATTGAGTTGTATCAACTCTCACAACCCACTCATGTGTGTGTGTATGTGTATGTGTGTGTGTGTATGTGCCGTGCCAAGCCCTGAAGCTGTAAAAGGTAAACACTGTTTGTTGTAATCCAGCACAAGGTGACAGATTCATATCGACCTGTTGTGTCTCATGACTCAGCAACAAAACCTTCAGGTTGGACGATACAGTGTGTTCCCTGACGATGTGGTCATGCACAATGAAGAATCCTGGCTACCACAGCAACGGGCAAAAGACACCAGACCTGTTTTCCTCTTCTTTATCTGTTTCATGGAGGTGATGGTTCTTTATACTTCCACTGACAAGCCTCTCTGGGAAAACCAATTATGAAATTTAACAGAACACTTGAATGTGTATAAAACAGCTTTGATCCTTTATATCTAAACTCTGGGGACCTTTTAGTTCTAACTGAGGCTGACCTGTGCAGGCATGAACGTGATTTTCTGAATATTCTTGTCTCTTGACTCCCTTTTGTGAAACCACAACGGCCGAATTTCTGTTTCTTAATAAGAGAAATGTGACACTTTTTGCACTGATGTATTTTGCATGCATTCTGCAGTGCAACCTGCATTGGCTGTTGGGGCCTCAGATAGGAGTGAATGATGCCTCTCCTCCTTTTCCATCTTCGGGAATGTTAGCTTGACACCAGGGAATGTGTCATTTATGTAAAGGTGGTTCTTTTAGGTCATAATGTACAGACATATAGTATGTAGGTTAAACAGTTATAGGCACCTGAACAGTACGTGTGAAGGTTTGAACCTCAGAGTGGTCCTGTTTCATGGCAGATAGTGTGTCGGCCACGACTAACTTGCTAAAAGCAGATGACATTAATATCTGTCAGCCTTATTTTTTTCTAGGTTGAGGTCTATCTAAATGTGTGTGTGTGTGTGTGTGTGTGTGTGTGTGTGTGTGTGTTTGTGTGTGTGTGTGTGTGTGTGTGTGTGCGTGTGTGTGGGTGTGTACACATGTATGCATGTGTGTGTGCGTGTGTTGCCCCTCAGGGGTTATGTCAGTCTTCTCATTCCTTCTTCTGACAGCTAGCTGAGGCAGCAAAGCTCTGATTTAAACACTTTAACTGAAAATATGGTTTCTCTGGCTGGTGATGGTTAACACAAAGTGGATGTAAAAATATAATTAATCTTGAAGATTCCATAATTTTAAAAGAATTATATTTATATTTCAGTTTATTTTTCCTTTATATTCTCCTTACCTCTTAACCTCAACAGTGTCAAATGTCCTTGTGTACGTGACAAACACACATGCACATTATGTGTGAATGTAAATTTACAATATGCCTTCGCATAAGATACCATCATATGCTGGTGAGATTCATGGGAAAATGCCCAGGAGCATAGATGCCTGTATTGAACTGCACTTGATCAGATTTGTAGGAACATGTGAAATTTGTTTTTTACATGTTAAATACAGTATCTGTAAATCAAAATAGCCAATATCATATGCATTTATAATTGCCAAAAGATGAAAAATTATATGTATCTTTACATTTGTTTAATTTGCAATTCACAATTCATTACTTTGTTTCATTGTTTATGTTTTTATTATTTATTGATTTATTCACAAGGGTTTACATAAGTCACAGAAATGATGAAAATAAAGGGTTTGCTTGGCACAGTTCGCGACGGTTGGGCATAATTCAGAATGCCTATATGCCATGTAAAGAATTTAATTTGGTCCAGCACCAAAAGATATAAACAAGTACAAGTCAATGGCAAATCACAACACAATGCAGATAAAGCAAGAATGAATAACATGTCAGTGTGCAAACACGAGCCACGCTCAGCTGCTTTCACAGATTTTCACTGATAATTTATTTATAGATTTCATTACATTTGTTTGTATGTAGGTGCATGTTTCCAAGTTTGTTTGTTGTTTTTTTTTTCTCACTAAACAAATGTACCAAATAATAAGATTTGGTCTGGTGTAAAGTTTATGCCCATGGAATATATGACGAGAAAATAAGAATCTTGCACGGGAAACTTATTTTAAGGATAATTTTTTTTCGAGTTAACGTTACTGTTACAAAAACCCTTCGTCAAGTAGCAGCTGGTGAATTATAAAACACGCAGCAGAAGTCAGCAAGTACGAAAAAGAAAGAAAACGTGTGGAGATGCCGGGGATTGAACCCGGGGCCTCATACATGCAAAGCATGCGCTCTACCACTGAGCTACATCCCCGTTGTGAACGCTTGCGATCGGACGTCGATATAAACGTGAGGACGCGAACACGGACGTAAGCACGCAGGGCAGCGGCCATGCTGCTTGGAGTCGACTCTTGAGAAGGATATTTATATTCTGGCCGAGGCCAAGTTATGTAAGTAGAGGTCACATCTTCAGCCTGGTGTCGGCTCTTGGCCCAGCTCCGTGTATCATACTTTTTTTGAATGGGTTAGAAAAGTCCCAGAGCGCTCTATCTTAACAGACTAAGCTATTTCCGTGCTGCTAGTTTGTAAACACAAGAGCCTTATTGACGTCAGGATGAATTAATGGGGGGGTGTTGTTGAGTAGCCCAGTTCTGTTTGACTGGATCCTTGCTCTGCCTGCATGTCATGGTTTGGTTTCACTTAGGGGACACGTCCATCTGGGGAAGGGGCTCCTCTTCTTCACAGGCCGACTCTAAAGAAATAGCAGATTGGATGGGGGCGAAGAGCCATCTCATGAAAGACTGACGGACAACCTGTTACAAAGTGTTTCTGGTTAAACGCAAGTAACTGAAACTCAGTGCTTTCTCCTCGTCCGAGGCGCTCTAATTCTTTTGGGAATTTAAAATAGCTCCCTTGTTATGTTTCATAATATCCTCCAGGGGAGCATGAATGAGGGGCTGTCGTCCCCCTCTGGAGAGCACAGCATGTCCTCACTCCTGCTGTGTTTATCAGCAGACGCTTGCCAAGGACACCACTTGCAGGCCCTGTTTGCTTTAGCCTTGTAGGGATAGACCCATGGGACACACGCATGGCATGAGGGCTTGAGGAGGGCTGGAGAGGCGAGTCGAAAGGGAAAGAAGGGAGAAGGGAGAGAAGATGAGAGACCAACACTTTCCCAACCACCTCCCGACCCCCATCCGTCTGCTGTATTAAATGCACTGGCCTGCAGAGGTGTCTCCCAGGCAGAGGGAGGGCCACTGGCTGATATCAGCTCTTTTTTTTTGTGCCAATTTGCAATGGGGACAGGAACCCCCCCATGCTGAGTCTGAGCCAAGGAATAGAAGACAAGTGTTGTGTGTTGGAGGGTTATCTAAGGACTGTGGAGTGCCATGGAGGAGCAGCATGTGCAGACAGTATGCATGCAATATGAGATGCCGAAAGAAATTCGTTATCTGAGGTCACCAACCTCCAGACGTTACAATGGACAGTTAACAACAAGGAATGGCTATAGGGAGAAATAAGCCCAAAAGACAAAGTAAATGCAAGGTTTTTATATACTATAAATTAAGCCCCATGTCATATCACAACTGGGTTTGGAGTTTCAAAATATTTCTAGTATGCAGAGATATCTCTCATCAGTAGTTGAAAACATAATCAGAACCTTCACTGAAGTAGAATTACTAATACCACAATAACTCTATTTCAGAGTAAAAGTCTTTGGTTCAAAAATGTGCTTATTATTGCACTTTCCTAAACCTCAAGTTGACGTATTCATATTACGTGTTTTGTCCAGCCAATGGTGCAAAACCCACAAAACATGGTTCATCACAATAAAAAAAAACAAAGAAAGGGTGCCAAACAACAAATTCCAGAAGCTAAAACGGATTAATTTGTATGATTTGTGCATGAAAATCGATTATCACAATAGTTTTGTTTGGCCAAAAATTTGTTTTTTTTTTCAGCAGAGTAGAAGTAAAGTATTCAAGTAAAGTACCTCAGAATTGTACAGTGCTAGCAGAGTAGTTAAGTAACTGTAATTTGCTACTTTCCATCACTGTCTCTCGCTCTCTCACATATATTCACACACATACACACACACAATACACATAAACATGTTTGGACCAAACACCAAAGGACTGGACACATTTTAGGATCATGTTTGGCACAGTAGCATTAATCAACTATTGAACTTTCTGCAGCTGTTTTTCCATATTCCCCTCTGAGATTTACAGAAATGTTGATATTTTTGCATGCCCCGGTTTGTCACTTTCTTTTGCATAATATATATAAAAAATGGGATTTGGGGGATTTTTTTTTCTCTAGTGTAACTGAAGCTGACATTGTTGGATCATGGTGAAATTTCTCAACATCAAGTGGCTCACTGCCATGAAATTTAGTGCTCACTTTCACATCCCCCTCTGGGTGATTGTAATACCCTGGTGAGCCTTTAAAACTTATGACAAAACTTATGCTCTGCTATGAGGCAAATACCTGCAAGACTCATGGTGGACTATGGAACATTTTAAAATATACATAAGTATACATAAGTTTACATAAGTAAAACATCTACATACTTCTCCCAGCTCTGTTGAATAGTACCAAGATTGTTTCCCCATTTCCTTTTCCGGCTTCAGCTTCACAGTCAATGCACAGGTAAGAGAGTGTTATCGATCTTCCCGACCAGCTCTGCTATGAGGCAAATAAGTGTTTTTCCCAAAATATAAAACTATTCTTTTAAATGGTTGTCCCATTTCCCAATGTACAGAGATCTGCAACTTGAACAGATCCACTTTGTCACATGCAGGTTGTTAACACCGCTGCTGGCTTTGTAAGGTAGTGTTAACACAGAGAGCAGGTCCTGACCTATTATCGTCCTGGGCTGCTTTCTTATCATCGGCCAGCAGCCAGCCACGGCGGGGGCAGAGAGGCCTGAGAGAAGAGAGGAGAGAGAGGCACTGAAAGAAAAGCTTTTGATGCCTCTTAAAAAAAACGTGGTCAGTGAGTTCAAAGTGAAAGACAACTAAAGAAGAAGGGATTTGACACATCTTTATAGGATTTAATTGTGATTTCTTATACTTCCAACCATATCTTGCGAATTTCCTGACATGACGTGAACCTGAAAGAAGGGAGATGAGTACACGCAACCGTACTAGGTTTTTTTTTTTTTTCCCTTTCCATGTTTTCGGTTTCTCTTTTTAAAATGAATCCCTTGAGGGAGTTCTTTTTGTCTTATAATTTAAAAAAACAACAGAGGATACCTGTGTAAACAATAAGAGAGAATGAGAGATGACACCGTGTCCCTTCAGGATCTGTTTCGTCCCCACTCGAGCGAGGGAAGGGATTAGCTGTCAAAAGGCCTCCCAAAAAAAAAAAAAGCTTCTTTACTGTCTGTTTCGAACATAAACACACACAAAAAGCCAGACCTCTGAGTCAACCTGTATATCGCCACTCCCCGGCCTTTAACCGCAAACAAAATAGCAGTGTTTTACAGTGCAAAGTTTGATTGGTTGGAAGCTCTCTGCATTTACGCACACTCCGGAGTTGGCAGTGTCAGCCGGGGCAAGGAGAGGCATGCTCTTAAACAAGAGCTGCATGTCACATTCATGAACATGAATACACGCAAGGAGAAGGAGAGGGAGCCACTGCTGTGACCTTTCACCTATTTCTCCAGCCGGCCTGGGAAACTGTGGGAATCCTGTGAAGCCGGGCAACTTCAGTGGAAGACCTGGCATGGATCAAGGAAAAAAGGAAGAAGAAGCAGACGATGGAAAACCTGAACCTCTTCTCTCCTTGTGGTCGCCACTTATTTGTGAATGATGCGGCTGTGTTCACATCAATTAAAAGATAATATCTTGAGTTGCATTTATTGATGATTAATTGCTTACACGGTAATACATGTCACAAGGACATGATATAACACGTTCTGCCAGGCCTGTGACTTCTTCTGATCAGTCTGAGAGCACAAAAATTAACTAGAGCACAGATGCACAAACTGTTCTTGTTAAATGTTTGTGTTCACTGTGTTACCAGGACTTTGGATATCACCATCACTGCATGGTGAATGTGTGTCTGTGTGTGTGTGTGTGTGTGTGTGTGTGTGTGTGTGTGTGTGTGTGTGTGTGTGTGTGTGCGCATGTGTGTGTGTTTATGTATCTGCATGCCCTGCCTAGCACCTGGTAACCGTATAGGCTGACACCTTATCGTCCTGCCTTTAGAAAGCTCACCCTGTACTGGACTCTTGCTATCAACTCTAGCTGGTGTGGTAATAACACAGCAAAGTCCAGCAGAAAAAGTAGACTAAAAAGAAATGTGTATGAGTAACAGGCCTCTCGAGACACAACCCTGCGATTGTTTTCAAGACATCTTAGTCACACAGCCACGCCTGACTACTCACTTGCAAATTCACATGTATAATTAAACATAAGATGATCTAAACCTAGTGCAATGCATATAGTCCTGAACAAAACATTTCAGGTTTACGGTCAAATACTTAACACAGTCTCTGTTAATCCCAGTTAGCTGTACTTTAGTAAAAGTTTCATTCTTTCATACTTTTCATTCACTTTCATTCTACATTTTTTGAACCAGACTGTCTCCAGGAGAAGATGCATTATGATGTGGAACCAGATGTGACTAGCACCACACTTTTTAAACTTTCTGTTTGTTTGTGGGGGGGGGGTGTCTTGGTTATAAGCCTGTGGTATCTCGTTCCATCCTATCACATCCGCTTTATTGTTTTTCAATTTTATGCTGCTGTGTCTCATGTGCAAATAGAGTAAAACATAAAATAATAGAAACACAAGCAAGCTGTGAGTATAGGCTACTTGAGGATTATGTGTAATATTCTAAGGACTTCATTTAAACACAAAACAGGATGATCCTTCACCTAGAGACACATGCATAGAAACGGTCACACACAGCCACCACTTTGTACAGTGCAATAATAAATGGCTGTGGGTCTTCTTAAAGCCTTGCAAACTGCAGAGGGCAAAAGTGTCCACCAGGGTTTTTTTTTTCAAAACCTCTCCACAGCTCATTGGTTACTCATATACTGCATTGAGAAAAAGCCAATCTGATTGGCTGGTATAGGCTGAGTGGCACATGGACCCCCCCCCCCACCCCCGACCAGGGAGGAGTAAAAGATGGATGTTGAGGGGGAGGGGAAAGAGGTCTATTTACAAAAGAAATTTAAAGTAACATCACCGGCATCGCTGAACAAGGAAAGCTATTCTAGTTCATGAACCGGGGCTGTTTAATAATTTGACTATTTAAGGTTGACATTTGTTTTTTTTTTTCAATGATTAAATTTATGACTGTCACAAGAGGAGAATATGCAAAGAAGACTGGATTGTCTCTCTCATGTTTGACCATATTCAGGGCCCGGTTGAAAATAAAAACAACAAATAGATCAGTACATAAGTAAATAAATAATCTCATTTACTCATTTTAACATTTTAGAATAAAATTCCACAGAGCCATATATGAGACACAAAGATAAAGATGCTCTGTCTGTGGCACCGAGTCTATTCAGTAGCCGATATAACAGGTTAACCTCCAAGGTTACAGCACCGTGCTCTTCTCTCTGCATCTGACTTTATTGAATCAAGCACCAAGTTGACTATTTAATCACTTGCTGTCAACAGATCCTCGTCTTCCCTTTGCTGTAGAAGGGCCTGTATATGGAGCTACTGGAGCACTGACCCGGGCTCGGTTTACCGCCCCACCTCGGCCCCTGGCTTTAACCAGCGAGGGATGGCGAAAGTAGAAGCTGACCAGGGATCAGTGTCCGAGTAGAAGTCACCATTTCCATCTGGGTGCAGGTTGACAGCGCCTCTTGCCCCCCCCCCCCCCCACCCGGTTACCTAGAGGCCCCCGGGCTTGTGGCTTGTGTAAAATTCCGATTGGCCGGTTTGTTTGGCGTGGGCGGGGCCGGGGGGCGGGGCCGAGAGTATCGTGATCTCACAATCAGCTGTTTTGTACGTTCTACATTCTGATCCGAGGATCAGCTGGAGGCAGCAATAAACAACAGCGGAATCTGCAGCGGAGGAAAAATATAGGAGAGGAAGTGGGGGGGAAAAGCTGCAGATGTTATGATCTGAAAACATCAGTGTAAAATTTTTACACGAAGCCCTTCTTCTGAGAAGAAAGCCTTTTATTTTTTTAATAATGGTGTTTTAACTACCTCACTTAAAGGCTATCTAAAGCTATGCTTTAAGAATTGTTGTCGTTTCTACTGTGTGTGAGATCTCGTTTACAACTTGAATAATTTTGCAAAGGCAGGTAAGCAACTCTTTATTTTGCCTTCAGCTTAGTAATTGGTGTCTTTTGTGTCAAACTATGTGCTCACCGAGGTATCAAACTACATGTCTCTGCCAGCGAAGCTGCTGCATTCCTCACAGGCTTATCTACAGAAAATACCCATCAGATATCATCGTGAAATCTGAGATCATGTATTATGACGGGCATTGCATCGTTTTGCCATTCGCTGGCTCATTACATGGGTCATCCTGATATCTCTGCGTTGTAATTGGTAACGAACTATTATTGGGTCATGAATAGAATTTTTGAAAAACAGCAGTTGTTCCGGTCCGGAACAAACGGTTAAATTCGGTCGATTTGATGTCCTATATCACCGGAAAATGACAACAGCCTGCATACGCGTTTATTTACAGGACGCCAGCTGCCGTTGTTTTGCAAAATTGCACCAAATGCTGATGTGGAGAGAGGTCGATGGCGGATGTTGATGTTTTTTTCTGGTGGAGAATATATATATATATATATATATATATATATATATATATATATATATATATATATATATATATATATATATATATATAGGGTACACATTCGTGTATATATATATATATATATATATATATAAATAAACTTGGTCACTTGTGTTTTCTCAGTGGAACAACCCTTTCATTGTGTTGTCTTGAGCCTATCCAGCCGATGTCTTTCGTGCAGAGTCGTTGAGCCACAACTGTCATTGCTTTGACCCTTCAGCCGGAGAGCTTATACGGATAATTCATGTTTAACCTGGATAACCTACACAGAAACTCTCGTCTTCTCTCGGCCGTTGTATTATCTTGCTGCATTGGTGCAGGGTATCTTTGTGAATTCGAAATGTAAACATTCAGGCGGTGAGCAGTAGATTTTTTTTTTCCCCTTTTTTTCCGTAATGTCATTGGATTCGGTTCCAGACAATAACCGTGAAAACTTGCAGCCATTTACACTTCGATTGATTTAATCACAGTCCTGGCCAAACGCGCACATAACGATCAGTAATAGTCGCATGTAAACTGCTGTAGGATCCTGAATTTTCACCGTATTTGCTGCTCAGACTCTTTTTTTTTTTCCCTCTGGTCGCCACATAAACTGGATCCTCTCTGTCAGTGTCAGTGACGTAGGCGTGACGCCACATGCGTCTTGTTTTTATTTTGCGGGGCCCCTCCCACCCCGCTCCGCCCCTCCCACTTTTCTTTTTTTTTTGTTGTAGACCAATGTCAAAACAGAGATTCCTTAATTAAGATCCTCTCTATGTATCATCATGTGTGCATGTAAAATCTTATATTGAAGTGGCTTTTGAATAGAAGCACAAGAATAATCACATGCACTTAAATGTACACAAGGCCATCTCTCTCTCAGGGGTATGGGTTAGGGGGAATCCTGGGCCCCGGAGCCAGGTTTAGCCTAGAGGGCTAATTTTCACCTGTTGTCTCAGGTCAGATGTTAAAAGGCATCCTAAGAATAGGATAAAACAAAATGTCTTATCAAATTTATATTGACAACATGATTAATATGCACAGGATAGTTTCATATTCCCAAAGCAACAATAAAGGACAAATGGGGAATGGAACATATGCCTTTGAGGAAGGAAAAGCAGAAACCTGACCCAGACAACCAGACTTACTGATAATATGCCAGCATTGTCTCGAGGGCTCAATTATATGCTCTATCTTTATAACTCTGCTCTCTCCCATTGAACAGGTTTTCTGCAAAAGACATTTAATGTCAGTAGGTGGTAGTTGGTATATAATGCTCCTACACATCCTGTACCATACATTTATACACTTTCTTCACCAGGATATAAGTCAAATCAGTGACTGTTATTGACCAGTAAGATAGAGCTGAATTAGCTTGTACAGCCACCTAACTAATAGAAATATACGTACTAAGTAAGTAGTGCAAGTAGTCCATACTGTGTGTGTGTGTGTTTTTTCGCTGTTTGCTGCAGCTTATGCAAAGTAGCCCTTGGGCCGTCTCACCAAAACTTTGTTTATCTGGATTTATTTTTCATGGTCTCATGACTTAAGTTTCCATTAGTCCAGGAATGCATTAAAAAACAATCTCAGTGCTGAGGACAGACGGCAGCACCTCAGTTCTTGGTAACTTCTTGGATTCTCTCTGTAAAATCCCCCCAAATAATATAGCAACATAAGGCCTTTTTATTTAATTGACTGGATTGAATTTTGAAAACATGTCCCAAAAAATCAGCCAAAATGAACTCATACAACCCAGAGTATTAAAAAAAAATCAGCTGAGAGCCTGCTATTTTCCATAGAAGGCTCATAATGAATTTTTAGGGAAAAAAAGACTTCTCCTTTTTTGGCTTTTTGCCACATTTTCTCCCCCTTTCATATGTCCCTCAATTTCTCTTGTTATTTCAATCATACAACCATGTTAATAGATGCCTTGACAGTGACCATATTAGTTAAAATGTCATTCGATTTGACATAAGAAATCTCATTAGCATGTACTGTATGGTTGCAATTATGCTGTCTCTTCAAATTATGTCCCCGGTCACCATGATGATTCTCCAAATAAGGACAGAAAGTGTCAGCTTCCCAACAAGCATCCATGCATAGCTCCTTCCATTTCTCTTTGCTCCATGTATAACTCTCTCATACACACTTTGATTAACCTTTTATTCTGTACTCTTTCAATTCTACTAACCTCTGTCAGTTCATGGTTAATAGCCCGTGAAACAGTTGAGTATCAGCAGCACATATTCTATTTACATGAGGGGGTTTTTTTTAGGACAAATCAGGCTGTGGGTTAAACAGGTTGTGAAATAACAAGGGGAATGATCTGGAATTCAAACCTCAGTAACCTTGAAACTTGTATATGAATAAAGATATAGATAAAGATATAAATAAAACCTATAGGGAAGAAAGTAAATTTAACCTAGAATGAAAAAATATCTTTAAGTGTGTCAGCTGGTATTAGCAGAGTTTTGCACTCATTCCTTCTTATATAACCACACAGTTTAAGTAAATAAAATTCAGTCATTGATCATCATCATCATCATATTCACATTTAGGTCAGGCACTTGTCCTTTGCCTCAGCTCCTTCTGTCCTTGCCTTTTGGTCTTTCTTTGCATTTTAACATTGTGCACACTCTTTTCTTCTCCACTCACTTTGTTTGACCTTGTGAGAGTCTGGCTCTTTGTCTCACCTCCTTCCACCTCCTCCTCCTCTTCTTTTCCAGCCTGTCCATCTGTCCTGAGACTGTGCTGATTGGTTATCTAAGGGAGTGGGGGTGCAGCCATTGTACAGCAGCTCCTTGCTTGCTGATAAAATTTTGATTGATTTTGATTGATTACCATGTGACTTAACCATCTTTATGCTACCTGCTCAGCACCAAACAACATTAGCCACTAACAAGTCAGATGTTTTTCCATCAGAAGTTGGTGGAAACCAAAACAGAGTTATAAGGAGGGAATTTGATTTACATTCATCAGGAGGCCAGAAAGATCACTTCAAATGTATAATGTGATGTCTGCTGGATATGCAAATTTACAAATCCAGATTTCGATGTTTGGGATACAAAGTCATAATGGTGACAATATTCGGTTTCTTTTGCACACAGCCTCAGAGCTGTTACATTATTTAGAATAAAACTGGGAGATTTTTGGCTTTATCCAAGCTGACCATAAGATTTCCAGCAACTTCAACATGCAAGCAGCTGACACTGAAGAAACCTAAAAGAAAAACTAACAGCTTCTGCTTTGAATGACACATTCAAAGTGCCGACCTGTCATTTCAACAAATAAAAATGCTTTGAGGCTTGAGTCAAAAAAGAAGTTCCAACACGCAATGTGTCTTTAAATAACCCAGAGAACACTCTTACCACACACATTGCTCACTCCCGCTACTTATCTAATGTACTCTGACTAAGCACTAGTAAATTCACCCAATAAGTGTCTTTTTTTAGACATCTTTTTTTAAAGAACAATGTGTTGACAATGATGCATCTTATCTGCGTATTACCACTAACCAACCCCCCTTCTCTCTCTCTCGCTCTCTGTCTCTCTCTGTCTCTCTCTCTCTCTAGGCCTTTGCTCCAAACCAAGTGAAACCTTACATTTGCACTACAGAAGCCTGTCCACTCTTGTTTGTCAAAACCGAGATCTAGCAAAGGGCTTCAAGTAGAAAAAAAAAAAAAAAAAAAAATCAACTCAAAAGATCACACAAAGTATTGCATAAAACTGAAACAAGTGATACATAGACACAAATACATTATTCAAAAAGGCAGCTACAGCTTTTTCTTTGTGGACAACAAACAGGATCCTAGTCATCAACACTTGACAGTACAAGTAGTCATGTTTCAGCGTCTGAGCAACCTGTTGTTTGGGGAGGTAGAAGAGGTGGCAGCTGAGCTGAAGGGACCCAACCCCTGTGTGACAGAGGCCGACGAGGAGGGATGGATGCTCGTCAATCTGCCCGGTGAGTCTCAGCAGAGGGAACGTGGGGTTCGATTGGAGGGTGTGGCAAATGTGGCTACACCAAACTGGGAAATATTCCAATTAGGTGTGGTGCTCGAAGATTTAGGTAACTGAGGAATACATCAGCTCTCTTTTGCATGTCTGTATTACTCAATGATATTTAAAGCATAGAAGTAATGATGGGGTGGGGTGAAGAATCAGTCAGGTTGTGGTGCAACTACAGTGGTGCTCACCAATATTGCTGCCATACCAAAGGTGTTGCCTGCCAGGAAATGGAAACACATGATTCTCTTTGAAGATACAGCTCCTTCCTCTTTGTTTATGATCTCAATCATGACAAAGGCAATTACTGAGTATTAAAAATAGCTTTGACTATTCAGAACCCAACCCAATATCAGAAGCAACATAAAAATACCTCTCTGCAGAGTCATAACAAACATTACGTCGCTGACATAAACGCAACCTTAGAGGGTCAGCACAACTAATGATGTGACTCTTCTATGTTTTGTGTTTCCTTACCCCCTCTTTTTCCTCTCCCCCAATTTTTTTAAACACCCTTACATTCCCCACACTGGTATGTGTGCGCGTGCGTATGTGATCCCTTTAAAATTGCCCCCCCTTCAACCCGCATGTCTTTTTGAAAATCATTTTTGTACCCCCCCCCACACACACACCTTAAACATCTGTCTTTATTGGCTGTCCCATCCTTGATTACATCGCTGCCATGTGTTCAGAAGAGTCTGAATACATGATGCAGACAGGGGATGAGATGGGAGCCCCACTGATTGCACAATCATTCCCAGACAGTAACCTATCACTACATCAAGACACAAAAACAAGGACTGAGTGCCCGGCCCCCATTCCCCATCCGCCTCACAAACGCCATAGGACACATAAAGGTCAGGCACGAGTTTCCGTGGCATCATCAGACCCCCTGTCTTGCCGCAGCGCTGGCCCCTCAGACTTGGGTGCCACTACACCTGTGACCCTGCCAAGGCGGGCCAGACTGTCCACGCCCTCCTCCACCCCGTCGATGTCCCCTGGCTCTGGGAGTGAGTGTGGGGGCAGTGGGGGTAGCAGTAGGGCAGGCTCAGAGAGAGGCTGCATGGATGAGAGCTGGTTTGTCACCCCTCCCCCCTGTTTCACTGCAGAGGGAGCCACAGCAGAGGCCAGCCCGATGGAGGACCTGCTCATCGAGCACCCCAGCATGTCTGTGTACGTCTCCCCGAACAACTTGTCAATGGTCTCCAACAGCAACCTTTCTGTGGTGGGAGAGGAAAGCATTGTCAGCCTGTCGAGCAGCATAAGGTGAGGGCGTGAATAGCACTCTTTTATGCTAGCTTCGTTTCACCTTCAGCTCCTTTGCATCAGTGTCACTGTCCCAGCATTCACATCTTCTCTCGTCCTGCAGCAGAGTGGCAGAACCAGCCGCTACCCCCGCCACCCGCAGCTCTATGCCCACCAGGGTAAGTCGTGGAGCAGCTGCCCAGGCTGGAGCTCTGGCCAAGGTAACTCAAGTGGCTAGGGTCCAGCGCAGCAAAGCCCGCATCGAGAGGCGCCATCTGGGCCGCAACCGCATCCAACGCCAAAACCGCACCAGGGAGCAGGTCCCCCGCCATGCAGGCCATGCCAGAAACACCTTCCTTCACCAGCCCAGCAAGCGTAACTTCTGCCACTAAACTCCAGGTGACATTGGTTACTCTGAGGGCATTAGACACATAGCCACGACACCCACAGCATATTTGCTTTCATTTCTTCACATTATATCATATTAACTCAGATACCAGTAGACCGGTAGCTCTTATGTTTTGTTTTATACACAAACTGACTCCACCTGGTAGTTTTATTCCCCATTCTGCTGTTATGAACCAAGCCCTCTGAGTAGATATGTGTAGATCTTTATTATACTTATTGTCCATTGCAGTATCCAAAAAACTTAGAAAAAAAAGTCTTCAAAATATTTACACAAGTTAGACTTAGTAAAAGTAATATCTAACAAAAAAACAAAAATTTAGCTCTATTGATCATCTTTCCAATCTTAGTAAAGTATTTTCCTTTTTTCCCACTATTCCTCAAGGCTTTTTTTATTTGATTGAGCCATTACATCCTCAGAATATTTAATATAATTTGGAGATAATTATTTGAAATTGAAATAATCAAGTGTACTTTGCTCTTTAATGGTCTTTTCAAGACGGAGACAAGTTAAGTCTTGGCGTCTTCTCAGTGAAAATAGCTCATCACATTTTCAGTGTTAAAGGGGACCATATCAAAATCTAACTTTATTTTTAATTTAGAAAAGATGGAAGGCTATACCGTGTGTGACAAGACGGAGAAAAAAGCTCACCAGACGTTTGTTTCTCTCCAGTTTGGCTTGCCAGCATGCAAAGTAAAATACCAGGGCAACAAAACATGGGGCAACATGGTTTCATCACAGGAAACAAACTGTTGAGATTTCGCTCTTGTCATTTTGTGAAGGTTGAGAGTAAGTAGAAGATAGTGAAAGCATGAGCAAAACACACTAAAGAGTATAATAAGGGACATGTTGAATTAGAACTAGATAGTATTAATATTAATGTGGTTAATGTCAAATAGTCATAGGGAAGTATTATGTAACCCTCGGAGCAGCCTGTGAATGAGTTAAAATTCAGCATCAGGCACTTTTGAAGAGCATTACTCCTTTTCTGCAGATTAAAATAGGTGTTATGGGCATCCATAGAATCATTACTGAGAAGCATTCTTGATGCAGCGAAAGGATGCAGGGCTTGCCCTAGGGTTACAGGGAATGAAAGGTTATAGTAAGTTAGGAGCGGTATTGTTGGTAACTCTTTATTTTGTTTTGTTACACTGTTTTCTGCTCATTTTTTTTCTTGCCCATTGTAAGATTATTTTACAGTCTCTCTCTGCATGGTTCCAGCAAAGAAAGAAAAGTCTGTTCCTGTCAGACACAGAGGAAAAGTACACATTTGATTTTTATAGCCGGAAAATTAAAAGTCACTCCCTAAGGATCATACACAGCATGTTGAATATTAAATATATGGTCTGTAAACTAATGTGCCCAGCACACATCAGTCACATTCATTCACAGTGTGTGCTGTGATCTTATGTTATCCATGTGAACATGGAAAAAAAAGTATGATCTATTTACACATAAGTCCCTTTCATTAAAAAGTAGCTCACTCTTAGGAATTGTTGGGGGAAAAAAATGAAGAAAACATCTCCTTAGAGCCCTACAACAAGCATCTTCCCCCTACATCTTGCTTATGGACATGCAACACAATTCTTTCAAACCTCTTACTCTGTTAGTGTCTGTCCTTTTCTTGTTAGCACATCCAGCTCTAACACTGTCCACTTAAAGGTCTAGTTTACTGATATGTGTTCAACAACAATAGTAAACGATGGTGCTGAAGTGTATACTAATGTTTGTAAATTATTTGAGACATGGATGTAAGTTTGCACTGTCATACATTTTGTGAGTCAAAGTTTTAGCAGTGTGCTGTGTGCTTGTTTTTCTTTTTGTTTTTCTTTTGTGATTAAGTTTTTCTTTTCCTATTGTTGGGATTCAAAAAGTGTGTGAGAAGGTGTACTGAAACGTTAAATGCTAGAAACTCTTTAAAAAAAAAGATGGATAATAGTAGTTTATTTCTCCTGTAAATATTTCAAAACAATTTATAATGCTTCGTTAGATATCAAAGCCTCTCAGGATTTGAGTCTGATGAGAATCCTCTCTCTGCCTCGCCTCTGTGCTCACTAACAAACCAAGAGGGCATTTCAGTGGCCAAAAGTGGTGTATTTTGCCCCAACCTACATCTCATTTTGTTGAGATGCACCATCCAAGCAGCACTAGACTCAGAGTTGATGTGCCAAAGGCGAACACTGCCCCCCAAAGGGTCCACTTAGCACAGCATTTGCTGTGTGGGTGCTGGTGAGGATTCGGTACAGTTACATGATTTTAGTAGCCTACAATCTGTACTGTTGTGTTCACAGGACACACCGAGAGTCGGGGGATTGATTTGGATTGTTAGGAAAATGGAAATGTCTTTTCTCATTTGAATCATCTAGATAAAGAAGATAAATTATTTTCCCTTGAATCATATACCACATTTTTTCATTTCTGTCAATATTCTAAATGTCTCTGTTAATTTATAATATAATTATGAATCTTTTTTTGTTTTCAAAGATGACTATTATGTATCCTTTACATAGAAAGGGGTGATGAGGTGGTTAGTCTAACATGCACACACACACACAGACACACACACAGTGATCTCTTCCTCATATCTGAGGGGTTTACTATTCTGATTGTGCCTCAGAGGTTGAATTTTGTTTGTGTGTTACAAAAAAGTAGGTACAGAGTGAAAACAGGGTAATCATGAGGGATCACACGTGGATGTGTGTGCATAAAATATAAAGATCATTTCAGATACCTCTGTCACTGCACATTGTCCTGTTTTCCTCAATTTTTATTTCTTCCTTTTCCCAACAATGTCATGTTAAAAGGCAATGTGTTTTCAGTATGTTGTGTGTGATGATTGAAGGGTGCGGTATAAGAGTTGAAGTCATCCACTAATGGGGAGTGGGAGTGGTTGCCCAATGTGTGGAGCCTATACAACATAGGAGATGTGGGCAGGGAAAGGATGAGGCAGGAGACATAGTTTATATATTTTAAAAAAAGAAACTAAATGTATCAGAAAAATACAATAAATTATGCTTGTATTTTCCCATATAGATATTAGAACAGTTGTTCACCAATAGGATGTTTTAAATGAAAAGCGTTGAATGTCTGGGGAGTTTCATATGTTTTATGTTGTGCCCTGAGATGATGGCAGCTTAAAAACACTTGGGGTTTTTCCCATGTTACATCTCAATTAGTACATCCCTCCCCTCATAAAAAAGAAATATATAGACATATAAAATTTGGTGTATCTGATATCTATGGTGATTGTGCCTTTCACTATTTCTGCATGGTTTTTGTGATGTACTGATTTTTCCATCCCCAAAGTGGACTGTCATCCACTTACAGGCAAGACCTATGCAAAAGTCATTGGATGGGTTTTCCATCATCCATTCAGAAACCACAGGTACCCGCCAAAAAAACCCCAACAACAACAAAAAACAACAACACAATAAATACTCAGGTTAATACCTGAATCTTGTGTCATTATTTTGATGTGGGAGAGCAAAAGGGAATGGGATTAGTGAAAAGAACATGTGATCTATTCAGAACCATTATTTAAGTAAAATTAGCAATACCACAGTGTAAAAATGCTCTATTAGGAAAGCATTAATATATTAAAATTGTACTTAAGTAAAGTTAAAGAAGTATTGTCAGTAAAGTGAGAATATAGTAACAAAAGTAAAAGTACTCATTATGCAACAGAATGGTCCCTGTCAGTGTTATAATAGTATGTATTATTAAATCATCGTGTTATAGGTGGCTGAGAAGGAGCTATTTTTGGTTGACATTTGTACAGTTAAGTTTTTAACAATACATCATGTTTTATGAACTGGACTAATTTGCAAAGCAACTATAGCTGTTAAATATATGCAGTTGAACAAAAAGTAAAATATTTCCTTTAAAAATCTAGTGAGGTAGATGTGTAAAGTAGTTTAAAATGGAAATACTCAAGTAAGGAACAAGTACCTCAAAATTGTTCTTGAGTACAGTAAATGTACTCAGTTACTGTCTACCTTGGAGATGATGGTGTGTATGTAGGTGGAGGTTTACAGTATGCAAAAAAGGGACAAGGTGAACAGACGGACAGGTGTAGTAATGAAGTATAAATATAGTATGTGGACTGAATATGGGTGGGGTTATATCATGTGCACAATGGACTTATATTGTCTTTGAATAGAGGCTTTTTAAAAAATAGAAGAAGGCAACATTGTGGAGTCATGTAATTTGATCAATGGCTGATATAGTTTAATTGAGCCGAAGAAAAGAATGACAACTATTTTTGCAGCAGAGTGGTAACCTCTGACCTTTCTGTGGACTGAAGCATGTAAAATGAATTATTGCTGAGTATTGTGCACTTTCAGCTGAGATTCTTTCATCTTCTGTCACCTATTTAAAGGCTTGGGAGCAAGAAAAGAATAAGGCTTATTAAAGGGCTGCATTATTAACTGGGCCAAAAAGGGAGCTGCCCATAAGACCTGAAAGCACCAGCTACACAGCATAACATTTGTTTTACATAATTTGATTAATCAAATTTTTTGAGAAATTTGCTCCATCATCGTAAAATGTCAACTATTCCTTGGCTTCCATCCTCCATTTTATGGGCTTGTCTTGTAAAAGGACTCTGTCGAAAGGTAGTTTTAAGACCTTCAATGTTTTAGGCTATATTGGGGTTGTTATTTTGTAAAGTTTATTTCGTCAAACTGCTTTTTTCTGTCCGTCAAGTAATTAACACAGGAAATTTTCAAAACTTTCATATTATGCCATCACCGAATTGCTAGAGCCGACAATTATTTATATCATCACTACACCTGACAGTTATTTTCTTTATTAAGTGATTGTTTGCTCTGTCTATAAAATGTCAGAAAACAGAATAATCCCTGAAATCCAAGTTAACATATTCAATTCGGTTTTTGTTGAGTAAAAAACAAACAAACAAACAAACAAACAAACAAACAAACTTGAAAAACTGAGGGGGGGGTGCAAATATTATGGTAATGGTGAATTTTTGCTTTAATAGTGACCCAGATGATTAATCAGTTTTCACAATCGTTGCCAATGAATGTTCTAGCATCATTTAAACACTAGAGGAACGGTCGGTTCCCGGGTTCCCCGTGGAACCGACCATCGGATCGGTTTCCGAGAAGGACGCGAGGTTTGTCATTTGAACAGGTGTTTAGCTGCAACCTGTTCATCCGGTTCGCGAGTTTAAAAACAAAACTCCAAACACACATTTGCCACCGGGACTCGAACCGCTCGCCCGTCGCTACAGCCGTGAATAGGAAAAAATGGCTTAGAGCCCCTGTGCCAGAAGGGGATTTGGTTCTCGGCTCGGAGGGGGGATGAGATTTTAACGGATCCCGACGGTCCTCGACGCCATCTACCCTGAAGTGAGTCTGATGCCGGTGCAACGATGGCAACGCGGCCCGCGGCCAGATTTTCTGTGGAGAATACAAGTCGTTTAGGCCTTTTTTTTTAAATACAGATTCTATATTTAAAAATATATATATTTCAAGTTACCTTTGTTATTCAGGTTACAGTCCAGCGTGTATTCAAATACATGTTTTGTAAGATTTCGGCGCAGGTTGCGCGGCGCTGTAATAACGCGAAGCTAGCTTCGCCCCGCTGCGGCGGCGTCGTGATTCAGGAGCTCTCGTAGTCTTGGCGACGGGGAGCTCAGCTCGGCTCGGCTCGGCTCGGCTCGGCTCGGCTAACCCGGTTTAACCCCCCCCCCCCCCACCCACACGATGATGATCCGTGTTTAAAACCCCACGTATATTACAAACGACGGTAAGTAACTTCGGCTCGGAGCTCTCTGTGGCCGCATGTTTAGGCTCAGGGTTGATGGTAAGATGTTTTAGCTTTTGACAGCGCGGCGAAGACACGCTATACGCAGATAGTAGCCCCCCCCCCTCTCTCTCTCTCTATCTCTCCTCAGGATTGACGCTGTAAATTTTAGTTTTAAATGGTCAAAAAATAAATAAATTAAAATTTAACCAGCCATCGGTGGCGTTTATTGCTCTTCTGCGTCAAACAAAGACGGAGGCTGACGCGTAGTCGCATGTCAATATTTGCTGTAGGCTATGTTTACCTATTGTAATGGCAGGGCGATTCAAATGGAGAAGGATATAAAGTCAAGGGCCGGATAAATGCTCTCCCGAAGGAGAATTCGTGTCGCAAACTAGTTAATTTGCATTTTTTTTCCTTTTTAAAATACATCTTCTGCAGGTGGCCGCTTACAAGACTGGGAAAAAAAAATGCCTCATCATCGGAGCTACACATCCGCGTCTTGGCCTGTCAAAAACATTTCCTAAGAAGAAGGAGAAACTGCTGTGGTCTCGTAGTAAGGTGGAAATATCACACAGGAAAAACTACAAATCCCTATTGGAGAATTGTGACGTAACGGGACATTAAAAGATACCATCCAGCGGATGAATTAATTGCTCAGCACAGCACAGCAGCACCAGTGGTTTATAGAGGTACATTTCAGGGATTTTTCATCTGCATGACAGAGGCGGGCGTTTGGATGATCATCCCGGACAAGATAACAGATGTGACTGGAAATATGGATGTCCTACCCTAACTCCCTCACGCCCTCAAGTTAAAGACCGGTCAGACTCCGTGACTGCGAGATCGACAGTAGCCATGCACAGTCCTGCCCCTGAAATCCAGGCAGGGTATCCGGCTGGAAGCGTGGCGGATAAAGATGCTAATCCGGAGACGACCCTGGGAAGTGCCTATTCTCCTGTGGACTACATGAGCATCACCAGCTTCCCCAGGCTGCCAGAGGACGATGTGATGTCTGGGGAAAACACCCTCAAATCTCGCAAGGACGAGGACAATGTTCTTAGTGAGCAGGATACAGGTCAGTCAGACACTACCACAAAATACCCTCTGCAAACAGAAAAAGAGATGCATGTCTTTAGGTCTTCCTGATATGGATTCATCAAGCACCACTGTTTGTCATTTAAATCTTGAGGAATTGTACTCACCCCTCACTGTTGCAAGTCATTTCTAAAGGTTGAAATTGAGCTAGGGCTACAGCAGATCATTATTTTCATTACCGATTAATTGGCCAGAATTTTCTTGCTTATTTATTCTTTCTTGCTTATCTTAAAATCTATGAAATGTCCAAAATGTATGATAAATGTCCATCACGGTTCTCTAGAGGCTATGATGATGTCTTGAAATGTCTTGTTTTATCCAACTAATCATTAAAAACCCAAAGATTTTTTTTACTTTTGCAGATCCTCACTTCTGAGAGGCAGGAACCACACAATATTAGGGTTTTTTTAATCCAAAATTTGATTGGAATGATTAATTGATCATGAATTAACTGCAGATTCTTTCTTGTCGATCAACTAATGGTTTCAGTTCAAATTTTAACTACATAGGTGCTACTTTGTGGACTGGATGCATACAGAGTTCTGAAATGTGTTTTTGTCCCTCTGTAAGCATGGGCCAAGTTAAATTGGACAGATTTTTGAATGGAGTTTGGTGAGGGAACAGAACATATTTAACATAACATAACAATAATCATGGCCATCCTATTTCCTGTTTTGTCTAAGCCTTTTAGTTTGTGGTGCTTTTTGCAGACCCAGATCTGTTTCTGAAGTCAGCTCGACTCCAGCGTCTCCCTTCCTCGGCCTCTGACCTGGCCAGCCACGAAGTTGCATCCCTACAGGAGACCAGCAGAGACCCCTTTACAGATGACTGTGCTTGCCAGCGAGATGGACTGACAGTAATCATCACAGCCTGTCTCACCTTTGCCACAGGAGTCACTGTAGCTCTCATCATGCAGATCTACTTTGGAGACCCGCAGGTAGGGATGTGTGTGTTATTTTCGGATGTATTTTTGTAACCAATATGCAATGGCGTTGCTCTTCTCAGCTAAATATGAGATTATGGGGGACTTCCCATGCTTCCTTCCACACAAGCCCAAGTCAGTTCAAAGACACAAACAGTCTCTCCCCGCTGTCTTTGTATTTCTGTCCATTGCAAGGTCTTTAACCAGGGAGCGGTGGTGACAGATGTGGCTCAGTGTACATCTCTTGGCTTTAATGTTCTGGGCAAGCTGGGATCTAGTGTTGATGCTGCCATCACTGCTGCCCTCTGCCTGGGAATCGTCCATCCTCACACCTCTGGTATAGGAGGGTGAGTGATGTAAAACATGTTCATCTCATCTAAACAGGACTACCACTAATGCTCTTAGACTTTGCTTGATGCAAATAAGGGGACAACCTAATGCTCTGTTGATGTTTTACACAGTGGTGGAGTTATGTTGGTGCATGACATCCGCAAGAATGAGACGAGGGTCATCGATTTCAGAGAGACAGCACCATCTGCCATCCATGAGGAAATGATGCAGAGAAACCTTGATCATAATGTATGGCAATTTACTGGAGAACCCTCTCTTAAACCTGGTACAGTTTACTGAGAGAGCAAAAGACAGTTAATATGTGTACCCTGTTCTTGTTGTTGAATTTCAGCCCGGCCTGCTGGTGGGAGTACCAGGGATGCTCAGTGGGCTGCATCAGGCACACCAGCTTTATGGCAGGTAGCATAACTATAATTAGCTCAATCTTTCCTCTTGCCATCAATAGTTGCATTCCTTACGCTGGCCTCTGGATCATCTATATTTTCCTTTCTTCTTTCATAGTGTTCATTTTACTTAATGCCACTCATAAATAAAAAATAAAACCGTATATAATTTCCATCATTTTGTGTAAAGCTTTTGAGACAAGAATAGTATAAGCTGGTATTTATATCAGCTCTGACAAAGCCTGTGCTTGTTTCAGTGTTCAGAACTAAAAGAGTGAGATTTCAAGGTAAAATTATCATGGGGGTTGTTAAAAGAAAAGATGTCTTTTTTTTGTGTGTGTCAGCCTACAGTTACTCTGTTGCTGTGTTATTATTTTTACCTAATGCCTTGGCTGCAGAGGATGATGTTACAGCACTACCTAACTTGCATGATCAATGCATGGAGGTTAAGTTTTATGCTGGGCTATTTTTGGATTATCGTTTTGGCAAAATAATCTCTTTAAAAATGAGGAGTTCAGAGAGTGACTATGAGTTTTACACATTTACACAGCGAAACTTACATAATCTTTGATTTCCCAAAGGATGTCGTGGAAAGATGTGGTTACCATGGCAGCAGATGTAGCAAGAAATGGATTTAATGTTACCCATGATTTAGGTAAGTATAGTGTAATTTAGTATGAATCACTAGGAGAAGTCACTGCCAATTATGTTGCTTCTCCTGCGATTAGAAACACGCTAGCATTATCTCCTGACCTTAGTGTTGTTCCTCAACAACATGAAAGAAAGTCACATAAAGATGAGATGATCTCATCTTCCTGTGCTTCTCTTCCCAGCTGAAGCTTTGGCTAAGGTGAACGACCAAAACATTTCAGATGCATTTCGGGAATTGTTCCTCCCCAACGGCCAGGCTCCCCTCTCTGGATTGTTCAGCAGACGTCTTGGTTTAGCATCCATATTGGATGCTGTTGCAGTTAACGGGATATCAGAGTTCTACAGTGGAAACTTGACACAGGAGATGGTGGCTGCAGTAAGGAAAAATGTTTTTTTTCCCTCGTCTCCAACTATGATTATATAAGTATTCATGAATTCTGCAGAGTCTTCATGAGGATTCACTTACCCCTCAAACACTAAGTCCCTATTTTGACCTTGGCACTCACATTTTGGCAATGGTGTGGTAATAATTTGGTACTATCATGTTGTGAAAAAATAAGGATATCAGGTAATTATAATGCATAATTATGTTTTTATATATAGTGAGATATTTCTCTCACAAAATGAGCTCTGAAACCAAATATGGAATCTCATTTGGAGTGGATTGTTATATTATTTCAGATGTTATTGCAGGATTCCTTTTATGTGAGTGTGTTTGTTTTGTAAAGAATATAACAAAGTACAGAATTTCTTTTTTATATTGTATAAAATGACTTAAGTAGTGTTATGTTGCGTCAAAGAGAGATTTATTGCCTACTGCAGAGTATCAGCAATATTTGTTGGCATTTGACAAAGTGGTGACAGAACAGAAATACAGCACAGTATTACAGTAATCAAGAGTAATGTTTAAAAAAAAAAAAAAAGGAAAACCAAAATTAAACATTTAAATTGGATCATTATCACCCTGTGATATAATATAATACAATACAACCATTCATCTTTCACAGACTGTAGGTATAATCTTAAACCAAGGAGTCTAAGCTTCACAAAGCTCATTAGTATAACTAAGGACCCTCTTTTTTACATGAAACTTGATATCATGTGACACTCCCATATCAAATACTTAATATGAGAGGCAGGTATGGGATGCAGGCAGCCATTGCAGGATATAAATGGTTAATAATCTATGTTACCTCAGGCTATCACATCTGCACTCTTATTTTCTGAGGAATATTGCAAATATTAGTCCCTGTCTTTTTTAAAAGAAGGGACTTGGTCTTCATCCTTTAATTTGAAAAGAGAGCAACTCAAAGTCACATGCAAAACGAAACCAGTAACTAGCTACAAACACCACTGTCATTTAGATTCATTGTGCATTATTTGACTATGACTAAACTTGTGAGTCTACTGTGTAAAATAGCAGAATTCAGATGACTGAAATATTTTTAACTGTTAAATTGCCCTGTTAGAGACGATAGTGTACTGGATGACTTGTAAACTTTAAATTTAAACTCACTATACATTTTTAATAGGTGCAAGCAAAAGGCGGAGTGCTCACAGATGATGACTTTGGAAACTACAGCACAGTCTTACGGCAGCCAGCAGAGATCACCTATCAGGGTAAATGCCTGTTTGGGTTATTTATTTATTTATTTAATCCATTATTTAAAAAGGTAGTCTCATTTAGATTGTGATCTCTTTCAGGAGAGACCTGTGGACAGGAATAAACATATAGTTTTATGAAAGATAGTCACAGGAAATTCCCTCACACAAGCAGTTATAACAGTTTTACTTAAGGATTGAAAGCGCAAATACCTGAGGATGGTTATTTAAAATCCTCATTTGAAATAAGAGGCTAGGTTTATAGGTAGCATAGTATTTGAAACCAGTTCCCCCAAGGTCAGGTTGAAAATGTGTTTCAGCTAATGTTAAAATACCCTCTTACCTGACATTGTAAGCACTATCTCAATAGAAGACAGAGAGCAGAGTTAAAGTTAGCAGTTTTTTTAGTGGAGCCTTATAGATAAATATCAGTTGAGGAGGGCCATCCTAACTTTTCATACAAGATGCAAGGGTGTGTGTGAGGAATTTAGCATCTGTGATAAAACGCAGTGCACTGACACGTTGTCATGGGGCTTTAAGGTGGAGAGAGAGGCATGCATATACAGAATATACAGAATATCACCATAATCAAGAGCAGTAGTAATACTTAATTGCACATTGGTCTTCCAAAGTAAATCCAATGCAAATCTTGCTTTTCTTGCGAAAGAGAGGCAAGATTTGAAAAAATCGAGTTTTGACTTTGAGTTTGCTTGTAGGGTGTTCCACATGGGTCTTGAAAATTACTCTAGTGTCCAACCACATTATTTATTATTATTGTTTAATAACCACAAGTATTTCTAACATTCATTAGTTTCAATTTAAGAATCCTGAAGCTGTAGATAGCATTTATACAAGAGCTGTTAAATTAAGACCCGATACATTAGCATAACATTAACTTGAGTCGACCTGAATAATTTCTTCTATTTTTTTTGCAAATACATTATGTACTTAATAATGACGAAAGACATGTGGATGTTGACAAGGTGAAGTGTGTAAGCAGTGTACACCTGCACACCTGAATGTTTTGTGTAAGTTAGCATAGGCTGTTGTTAACCTAAATGCAAATGGACATGCTATGGATCCTATTTATGTTATGTATATAAATTTTGTTTTTCCTGATATTGTTCCATTTTCTCATGTTTTAATATTGAATTAATGATAGTATTTTTATAATTGATTACGTTGTTTATATTGTTTTTGTATCGTAAACATTTTGTAATTTGTTTATCTGCACTGTACTACTATATACTTTCTGTGATACGCCAAGCACAGATGAGGCAGAAATGTTTTTATGGTATGTTGAAGTTTTATGATTTTCTTTTGCTATATACTTTGTATATCTCATTCCAATTGTTATTTTTATTCTATATTTCTGTATTTTCATTTTCACTCAAAAATGAATAATCAATTATTTTTTTTCACTCAATTTCACTATAGAAATCATTATATTTTCCTTATTATGATTTGTTCGTGCTTCTGAAGGACATCATGTG
The DNA here is from genome assembly GCA_016859345.1 of Istiophorus platypterus. Lineage (NCBI taxonomy): Eukaryota > Metazoa > Chordata > Actinopteri > Istiophoriformes > Istiophoridae > Istiophorus > Istiophorus platypterus. Next base: position 8,626,394 of record CM029111.1, read on the forward strand.
ATGGCAGCTCCAGCCCCACATGCAGGAATTGCCCTGATCACTGCTCTCAACATCCTGGAAGGCTATAACATCACCAGCCAGGTTCCCAGAAACAGCACCTACCACTGGATAGCAGAGGTAGTTTACTAACTCTGCCTTTGCTACACATCATAAACAGTATACCAAGTGCAGTGATTGATGTCATATTTGTGTTGATTTTGAATTACTTTATCAGTCTGTGAAGATAGCTCTGGCCTTGGCTAGTGGGCTGGGAGACCCTATGTATGAACCTGCTATTTTAGAGGCCGTCACCAGGATGCAGAGGTAGGGAACATTCATTGTCTTTAAATACATAATGTATATATATCCATCCTAATTCAGTTGGGCATATTCATTTAACTCCCCACTTTGTTGTTCCCATCACCTAGCAAATCGGTGGCCTCAGTAGTCCGTCAGATGATCAGTGACTCTCAGGCATTCCCTGTCAGCCATTACACTCCATCATTCACCTTGGAAGAGGGTGCATCAGCTGCCCAGGTCATGGTCATGGGCCCAGATGACCACATTGTGTCAGTGATGAGGTATGTCAGGCTTTAAGTAAACTGATATTGCATTTGGTCTGTTCAAGCCAATTCTGATAGTTAAGTGTAAACTGATATTACTTGAAAAGCTTCAACTATGACCTTTTTTGGCTGTTGTAGCTCTCTAAACAAACCGTTTGGCAGCGGGATAGTAACTCCCTCAGGAGTCCTGTTGAACAGCCAGATCCTGGACTTCTCCTGGCCTAATAAAAAACAGAGTTCAACACCTAACCCAGTAATTGCACCTTTTTTGTGTGATTGATTATTAATTTATTTCTCATTGAAAGATTTATTATAGCTTCTCTTGGTTCTAATGGTGATTTGTCTCATTTGCTCTAGTACAACAGACTCCAGCCTGGGAAGAGGCCCATGTCGTTTCTGATGCCCACAGCAGTAAGGCCAGCCGTGGGATTATGTGGCACATACGTGGCTGTTGGATCTTCCAATGGAGAGAAAGCTCTCAGTGGCATTACACAGGTTATTTGCATGCTTGAAGCCTTAATTAAATTCATGAAAGATCATACAATTTTTATCAGTACATAAATGCTTCTTCCTAGAAATGCATTTTGGTTTTGACCTGTTGAATTGGAGTCAGCCTAACCTGGCAGAAGGCTTTTGGTGGATCTTAGAGAAGGTTTACAAACGTGTCCCTGGAGGAGTCTTGTGACTGGAGTATGGGGTACCAGGGCCACTGCTATGAGCAATCAGGTCTATATATAACCAGTGAGAGTTGAGTCTGTATTTTCAGCAGGAGGTGAAACAATAGGTGGTGATGGCCTTTTTTAGGTTTGTTCCTTGTCACCAAATTGGTTTTTGATTTTCATGGACAGGATTTCAAGGTGCAGCCAGGGGGAGGAGAGAAAAAATTTGGGACCCCAGAATTGCTTCTCTGCTCTTTGCAGATGATGTATTTATTTCGCTTCATTGGACCGTGACTTTCAGAATACTCTGGGAAGGTTTTTAGTTGAGTGTGAAACAGCTGAGATTAGAGTTAGCATCTCCAAACCCGAGGCCGTGGTTTTCTGCCTGAAAAAGGTGGACTGCTCCCTATGGGTTGGGGGTGAGTTGCTGCCCCAAGTAAAGGAGTTCAAGTAGACTGGAAAATTGCCCACATTATTGACATTGGCAATAATTAAGACATTGTACCACATAGCTGCTTCTCCTTCATGTCAAAAGCAGTCAGCTATTGGATCGGATATCCCCTGGATTCCTTCCGGTGGCCGTTTTCAAGGCATGTCCAACTGGTAGGCAACCCTGGGGTAGACCCAGAACATACTTGACAGAATATATATCTCTTCTGCCATTGGAATGCCTTGGGGTCCCCCAGGAGGAGCTAGAAAATATTGATTTGGAAAGGGATACCTGGACTACCTAGCTTAACCTGCTGTCGGCGGGCAGCATGACCCAGTGCTGAATAAGTAGCAGATAATAGATAGATGGATTTATAGATGTTGTTTTATGCTATACTGTAGACTTACTCTGTTTTCTGATCCCTCACAGGTGCTGATGAATGTTTTGTCTTCACGGAAAAACATGAGTGACAGTTTAGCATATGGGAGACTCCACCCACAGCTGAACCCTAACACCCTCCTGGTGGACTGTGAGTTTATCCCAACTTCTCAATCTACTGTGTGGTCTAGTACTAAATGATTTAATTCCCTCAAATACTATGGGGAAACTGGCTTTTTGAATTTCTTTCCAATTACAGTTTTGACATCCTATCCTATAGTGCCCTTGGACCAGTATTTATATTGTCATCAGATCACAGTTTTGTGTACATGTTGCATTGGTGGGAAGGCAGCATGTACCTCATTTGTCATTAAAAAAAAAATGGCATACAGCGTATAGTGGGGTCACCATGGTTACAGTATAGCATTATGTCTCCCTTGTCCAGTAAAAAGATTAATCAGCAATTTTTTGAGGGAAGCAGCGTTAGATATAATGATATGTTGGTAAATGCTGCAAAATCCATATTGCATTTCCTGCTGGCCCCAGAAATGATAAATATGCAATACATTAGTAAGGTGATCCAGTAATGAGCAAAGTTCAGAATGTTCCTAATCTGAAATTTTAGATATGGCTGAGAACTAAATATAATCCAATCATAGTTTAAGATCTAAATAAGGCTATTGGAAATGTGCTTGGTTTTCAACATGATATACTGTGACCTGATTGAAAGTCTTCATGGACTTACAATCTGAACACACTGTGATTGCTACAATTGCTGTGAGATCTCACACCAAGTGTTGTTTTCCTTTACCAGATCATGATCATTATATTTGAAAAGCAGGTTAGAAGGAAGTGTTATTTGGCTTTACATTTATTTTTCATAATCAATTCTTCCTGCTAACCTCTGATTGTCCTCCCTTTCCAACTTCCACCTCCTATCCTACAGCCGAGTTTCTAGATGAAGACGTGGAGCTGCTGCAGGCCAAAGGTCACAAAGTTGAGAGGATAGATATTCTCTCATTGGTGGAGGGCACCCGGAGAACCAATGACCTCATCATTGGGGTTAAAGACCCCCGTAGCACTGATGCGTCCGCCCTCACTATGTCCAACATGCCCTAGTGCGCCCCCCCATACTCACACATAAAGAAGAGGGGGTAAGAGTAACACTATGATTGACTGTTAATGGGGGAGTAAGGCTGCTGATCAACCAGTACACTAAACAGAGTTCAACAGTATTGTTGTTTGAAAAATAATATTCAACAAACAGACATGTATCTTTGTCTGAGATGACTTTGCAGGAAACTAATATGGATCTGCTGATAAATTTGTTTGCTGACACATAAAAAACTACAAAGGAGCACCATTTCACATACCGATGTTTGTGTGCCCCCCCCCCCATGGCCTCAAGTAATATTCAGTGCTAATGTAGATAGTGTTGCAAATATGTTTTTAACCCCTCAATGGCATCAGTTAGTCTTCAGGGTGTAGAAGTGCAAGATGTGTTCATATTTTTCAGTTACACTTAAAGAAAGCAATAAACCTAAGAGGTTTAGGGTGGAATAAATTAGTGGGTTTGAGAAAAAGAAAATAGAAAAGTGCAGTTGCTTTTGAAGCTATTTTCTTTATGTCTTTGCACTCTGAATTTATTATCTGAAATTCTGAAGGAAAATAATGGTGGAACAAAATTGATTCTCTGTAAGAATACACAGATATGAATAATGTAATGGTACCACACCAGGAAGCCACCACTTACAGCATGTGCATGGTCCTCCATGCATTTGACCCAATTTTGTGCTTATCAGTTCTTTCACTGCATTTCATCTTTTTTCCAAATAACACAAGAAATCATGTGGAGTAGTGAAGGTAATAATATTGATTAAGCCCTGTATTTCACATGCCTTGACTTGACAATCCTAAACTGAACACTGAGGCTACACCATTTAATCTCCTGCTTTTCATATGGTGTGTGACTGTATATGTTGTTTGGTACAACTGCTGGAGTTTTAACTGTTGCGAACAATCAGTAGCTCTTTCGGACCATATTAAGACTAACACATAATTGACACAATACATCATACACAGATGTGTAAGACCTTCACACGTTCTATTGATTTCCTTCAACAAGAGGATTTTCTTCAGTTTAACTGGTGTTATCACTTATCATAAAATAAGTGTATTAAAATACATAATTTAAGAAATTTGAGTTGTTGCATGATTTTGTTCTCATTTAAAGCTTGTGGCGTTGAACTTTTTTTTAGAACAGGGATACTTGTTTTTAGAATGGGAATAATGATTCTTTAGAGATGGATTGAATGTAATCTGTCTATTTTTATATGAACATTTGTTTGGCTGTATATATTATTTCTACTAGTGTTACACAATGTATTCAACCAGTAGATTCTAGCAAAGACTGTCATTTTTATTTTCTATTTTTGTGGACTGGTGTAATTATATGGGCTACTATATTTCAAGTAAGAACCAAACGCTTTTGTAAAGCATTGCATTCTAATAATGGTTTTGAAGTAAGTCCGGGATGGCTAATGTTGACTATTTAAACATCTCCTCAACCTTATTGTCTCTGTTGTTTGGTACCAGTGCAATATGACTGTTGATGCTTGTTTCCTGTACTGTAGAGTACCAATGCCTAAAGGCACACATTTGCACAACACCTGATGTTTGATTCCATGTGCATTTGTATCTGATTTTATTAAAAATCAGCACCGTCGAAATCCAAGAAATAAAATGTTTGCACACATCCTAACCCTTGAGAATGTTTGCCGCTTTGTTCTTCCATGCATGTGCAACTGGATCATCTTACCATCTGTAGAATAAGCTCGCTTCCTCCAGATAATAGGTTGGGGGATTTCAGATGACTGTACTTTTAAATCTGAGCTGATGTAATTCATCAGTTCCATGTAACCTATTTAGTCAGGAGCCTGTTTTTATTACTATGAATGAACACCACTCAAAATTCTGCTGCGCAGGTTAATATTGAACGTTGCAACAATTGGATTCAAATGTGTATTCGAGTTGGAACCATGGCCCAAATCTGTAACTTAGAAAACTTAAAACACATCTTTAGACTTACACAAAAATGCCTATGATATCATGCCTATCATCATGATATTATAATAGGAGCCAAATTATTAAATTTAAATGGAAATTTAATGAAGGTACTTTTGTAAAGGATGAGTTTGAAGAAAACCTCTACTCAAAGGGGCACTACTACGCCTTCCTTTATTTGGATTTTATTTTGAAAAATCCCACCGGAAGCAGCGGTTTTCGCTCTACTAGCTCGACGTCGTTTGACTTGCTTGTGATTCATGTTTTGTTAGCTAATCTGGCTAGCAGATGTCGACTGGTTGAACTTATTTTCAGATGAATATATGCGGTAAGAGGTTTGCTTTTCTTGTGCGTGATTTACTGCCAGTGGCATTTAGCACGTCTACGCTAACGAATAGGGGAGCTAATAAGTTGTGGTCCGATGCATTCATGATGAGTTACCTGCAGGGCTACCCAAGCTAACGTAGCTAGCGTTTGCTAACCGGGGCTTTCGGAGAAACCCGCAGGAAATTTTATCCGCTTTCACAATGCGGTTTCTACTATAAAACCTGCTAAATTTGAATTCCGAGTCGTGCTCATACCGGCGTGGATATGCACAGCGACACGGGATAGGGAATATTTGTTTCGCCCTTCCGATGTTGAGCGTTGAGCGTTAGCTTACGGTTGCGCTAAGGCCCTTGCTACTGCTGGGCCGATCATGTTAACCGAGTCGCCCACCGGTTGTGGCCATGTAATCACACAGTGCATCTGAAATTAATCCATATCGCACAGCAGTTTAGATACTGCGAACACCTAGAATCCGTTTTGTAGTCACTTGACAGGTCTGCTGTTGTACGCTTAGCATCACCGGTCCTACTGATGTCACTAACGTACAGGTGTATCGTGAACGTTAGCTTTAACGTCATCTTATTTACTTTATGTTGATTTGCCTAAAGAAAGATTTTCTGTTTGACCTTGTTGCACCCGAAGCTTGCAGAAATCCGAAAACCTGTAGCCAGCTAATCACCCAGCATTTGATCTCTCAAAGTTTTTCAGATACTGATTGTTTCCTCTTTACCGTGACACCTCTGTTGTTTCTTGTCTGCGAGAATAGTGTGGAATAGTAGTGGTTAAATAGGTGGGAGATGTGATCTGTGTCTGTCTCATTTGGAATTTCAGCATAAAACGGTTCAAACGCCACTCCTAGTAAGAGGGGAGGATGGCACACCGATGCACTCCACCTGAACTGTCCCAGGGGACAGAGTACCTGGAACCAGATAATGATTCCGACAGGGACTCTGGTGTTGGGGAAGATGCAGGAGAAGATGCTGACAGTTGCCATGGAAGCAGAGTGACACAAGAGGAGGAAGTCAACAAGCAAGATGGCATGGAAGAAAACGGCGGGGATGCAGAAGATTTTACAGTTTTTGTTGCCTTTCAAGGGAATATGGAGGATGAGGACTTCACACAAAAACTTGACACTATCCTTAATGGGATACCTAACATTCTTGATATGGGTCAGTTTTAATTTTTTTTTTTAAACTCTTATATATGTCAGAAAAAACAGAATGAGAGTTTTGCAAAACACAAACAAATAGGGACTTCCTGTTATGTATGGAAAAAATGGCAACTGCAGAGCACCTGCTGTTAATATAAGAATATGTTCATAGATTTCTATCCAGTCTGCCTAAATGTGCTTTAAAAGGGCTTTAAAAGAATGTTTACCCCTTTGGATCTTTCCACTTTTTATTGTTTACAGCATTGAATCACAGTACATGAAATTAGGGTTTTGACATTAATCGGTATCAAGGTGACACGGTAATGTCAAGGTATGATTATACACTCATATCATAATTAATAAGGTGAATACATCCATTAGTTATTTTGTGTTTTTATATTTGTAGTAGATTTAGAACATATTTGGAGATTTGCTTTCACTTAGACACCGAAGAATCTTTTTGTGTCAAAATATTTGAGGTTCGTATACTTTTTTTTTTCTTGTAAATCAAGTTTTATAAGCACTGCAAATGTACTTTTTTCATCTTGTACACTGTAATTACAACTTGTATCCATTCATTGTCCCTCTTTAAGGCTCTGAGAGGCTACAACCACAGCATGTAGAGCCGTGGAACAGTGTGCGGGTTACCTTCAACATTCCTCGGGATGCTGCTGAGCGACTCAGACTGTTGGCCCAGAACAACCAGCAGCAACTCAGAGACCTGGGGATTCTCTCTGTGCAGATAGAAGGTAATAGCACAGCCTTAAAACTCCCTGTTGTTGTATTTTTCATCTATGGCTCCTGAAAATAAATGATACAAGCTGGTACGTATTCAGTAAATGTAAGATACTAATGTGCCCTCTGTTGATGTTCAGGGGAAGGGGCCATCAATGTGGCTGTGGGACCAAATAGAGGACAAGAAGTCAGAGTGAATGGACCAATTGGAGCACCTGGCCAGATGAGAATAGATGTCGGCTTTCCAGGTCAACCCGGTCCAGGTATTAGTTCACTGAAATTACTACACATGGTCACTGTATATAAACTAGACTGCAACTGTGCTTGAATTCTGGATAGTACAAGTGTTTGTTAGTTTGTTTGGATAAGGGTACAGTAGGTAATAGGCAAACGTTGGTTGTTTCGTGCATCCACAAAGACATGAAATAAAAATTGTAAAAATCAGTTTATCAGTTAATTACTATTCAGTGTTTAGTCAGTTGATAAGTATTTTCTATTTTCCCATTTGCACATAATAATCTAATTTGCTAATCTTTCCATAAGGAGGAGTAAGGATGGCTAATCCGTCGATGGTTCCCCCTGGGCCTGGCATGGCAGGTCAGGCTATGGTACCAGGCAGCAGTGGACAGATGCACCCTCGCATTCCGAGACCGTCATCACAGACAGGTTCAAGTCTTTATCTCTTGTGCATTAACTGATACGTGTTGTAATTTTAAGTATGTTATGGCTTGGGCATTACATAAATGGGAAAACTGTATTTTCCTCTCTCCCAGATGTGATGGACCCAATGATGCCAGGTATGTCAGTTCAGCAGCAACAGCAGCTTCAGCACCAACAGGCTGGTCCCCATGGCTCAGGTCCCATGCCCTCTCAGCCTGCCCATCACATGCAGGCTCTCCAAGCTGGGAGACCACTGAATCCTGCTGCATTGCAACAACTGCAACAACAGCATCACCAACAGCAACAGGTCCAGCAGCAAGCTCAGCTTTCCCAGCTTGGACCTAGACCTCCATTCAACCCATCAGGTCAAATGGCTGTGTCTCCTGGCTGGAACCAATTGTCCTCTGGGGTTCTCCAGCCACAAGCCCCACAAGGAGGTCCTGCTTGGAGAAAGCCCCCACCCCAGGCCCAAATGGTTCAGCGCCCACCCTCCCTTGCTACAGTTCAGACACCCAGCCACCCTCCACCCCCTTACCCATTTGGCAGCCAGCAGGCTGGGCAGGTATTCAATGCCATGGGACAGGGACAACTACAGCAACAACAGCAGACAGGAATGGGTCAGTTTGCTGCCCCCCAGCCTAAAGGCCCACAGGGTGGCCCTGGTGGTGTCGCAGGACCATCCAGACCCCCTCCACCCCTTCCGCCAACTTCTGGACCTCAGGGCAACCTCACTGCCAAATCCCCAGGTTCCTCCTCATCTCCTTTTCAGCAGGGTTCACCAGGAACTCCTCCCATGATGGCCCAGAGACCTACAACTCCACAGGGTTTTCCCCAGGGTGTTGGTTCACCAGGAAGAGCAGCTCTTGGCCAACAGGGTAACATGCAACAAGGATTCATAGGCATGCCCCAGCATGGACAGCCTGGGGCCCAGGTTCACCCAGGTGAGTCGCTTTTCGTACCTGAGCCTTGTTACACTGAACTGCACATTTAAAAATGTTGGGGTTTTTTTGGCCTTTGTAAGACAGCATACTATGTTAAAGTATTTGAACCGTTGGACTGTGATGTCTAAAATAACTAAATCAATCAATACTGATTACAGGCATGCCAAAGCGTCCTATGGGCTTTCCAACTCCAAATTTTGTCCAAGGTCAGGTGAGTGCCAGCACTCCAGGAACGCCTAGTGGAGGAACCCCTCAGCAGCTACAGAGCAGCCAAGCAATGACTCACACAGGTAAAGTGCCTACAGCACTGTAGAATTGTAGGAATAGGTCCTAGGGAAAACACAAGTTTTGGCTGGGTTAGATGAACTGAAATGGTGTCAAATGAAACAAGACCAATATTGGATTTTTGAGGCTGATATCAATATTTGAAAAGATTTGCTGTTACACAGTCAAAATTATTTTTGGCAAAGGTCCCTTAAATTTACAGGCAATATAAACAGTTGACACCATGAACTCAATCTAGCATTGTTTTAGATCGCTAATGCTTTGAGTTCACCAAAGACTAGTTGAGTAAGACTAAAAAGCATCATACTTTGAATTATTTAATCTTCACTTAAATATTTTACACATTACATTGATTAACTGATGCAGTTTCTGTCACAAGAGTTAATATTGAAACTTCAGCACTGTCACTGGAACATCAATATTACAAACACATTAGGATTGTTACATTAAACACAACAACAGTGAACCTGGAAGAATTGATGCTAATGGAGTATTTTGTCTCTGTTTCAGTGAAATTTAAAGAAAACATTGCACAGAGTCCTTAGCCACAGAGTGCAGCAATTTATTGTTTTAAACCTAGGGGCCCTAATGTTTTAAGAATCAACTCATCAAGTGCCTGCAATGCAGTCTGTTGGTTGTTCACATAAAGACTTGATGAATTGCTTTGATGTCTCCATTGCCTCAACTGACATGCCATGGCTAAATGTGCAGGTAGCAGAGGGCATAATTGTTATCACCTGTTGTGAAATCCATTTAAGTAACTTTTTTAATATGTTCCCTCTCCATTTTACATCAGGAGCTCAGCCGTCAGCCTCCACACCAAACGCAATGCAGGGTCCACCCCACGGCCAACCCAATGTTATGGGTGTACAAAGTAGTATGGCAGGTCTGCCCCCTGGTACAACCGCTGGGCCTAGTATGGGCCAGCAACAGCCTGGCCTCCAGACCCAGATGATGGGCCTCCAGCATCAGGCCCAGCCCGTGTCCTCCTCCCCCAGCCAGATGGTTCAAGGCCAGGGTGGAGGTCAGACTGTCCTCTCAAGGCCACTCAATCAAGGGCAGAGAGGAGGTATGACCCCACCCAAGCAGATGATGCCTCAGCAAGGCCAGGGGGTGATGCATGGGCAGGGTCAGATGGTTGGAGGCCAGG
>CM029111.1:8639213-8669213 GCA_016859345.1 Istiophorus platypterus
CCTGATGTAGGTCAGGGCCCCCAAGGCACTGGATCTGAGGAGGCTTCTTCAGGGGCCCATCCAAAGCAGGACAGGCCTGGTGTCCCAGAAATGGGGGTGCAGCCTGGAAATGGGACTCAACAGATGATGGCAAATCAGGGCTCCAACACTCACATGATGAAGCAAGGCCCCGGTCCATCACCAATGCCCCCGCACACTGGAGCCAGTCCCCAGCAACAGATACCCACCCAGCCTCATCAAGGAGGCCCTGTGCCTGGCCTTCATTTCCCTAGTGTCCCCACAACCTCACAGAGCTCCAGGCCCAAAACCCCCAATAGAGCTAGCCCCAGGCCATACCACCATCCGCTTACACCAACTAATCGTCCACCAAGCACTGAGCCCTCTGAAATCAACCTTTCACCTGAGAGGCTAAATGCCTCAATTGCAGGGCTTTTTCCTCCCAAAATCAACATTCCTCTCCCTCCCAGGCAGCCTAACCTAAACAGGGGATTTGATCAGCAAGGTCTTAACCCAACAACTCTGAAAGCCATTGGGCAGGCCCCTCCTAGCTTAACTCTACCAGGCAACAACAATAATGGCACTACGGGTGGAAATAACACTAACAACAGTCAACAGCCTTTCTCCTCTGGTACTGGAGCAGGGGGTGCAGGTGCTAAGCAGGACAAGCAAACTGGAGGGCAGGGTAAGAGGGCAAGTCCTAGCAATAGTCGGAGGTCAAGTCCAGCCTCGAGCCGTAAGTCAGCAACTCCAAGTCCGGGAAGACAAAAGGGGGCAAAAATGGCCATTGCATGCCCACCCCACCAGCAGCAGATGGTCAGCCCTCAGGGGCAAACCATGATGCTGAGCCCTACCTCAATACCTCCAAGTCCAGTATCTATGCCTTCACAAATGAGCGCGGGCATGGAGGCACAACAGACTCAAAGCTCCTTCCATGGGATTCAAGGTAACTCTGCTGAGGGAGTTGGGGAAAGTCAGGGAATGATGACAGCAGAGCAGCGACCGATGCCTCAGCCTCAACCCCAACCACAACCATTGAGGGACTTATCAGCCCCCAGAATGGCAAGTCCTCGTTTCCCCATGCCTCAGAACCCTAAACCTGACTTGGAACTGCAGGCTGGCACAGTTGATAGGCAAACAACACACGTGGCACCTACGCAGGACTCCGACGTCTCACCTGCTCTCAGGGCAGCTCCAACGTCCCTTAACCAGTTGCTTGATAACACGGGTATGCCAAACATGCCTTCTGGGCCCATACAGCATAATACTGTCAGGGATGTCATAGGAAAGGAAAGTCCCAAGTCTGCTTTGGATCCAGACAGACCACTCCACAGTAATTCCCAGAGTACAGATGTGTCAGCCTCTGGCCCTGCTGTTACCACTGTAAATGAATCAGAATCTAAACCCAGACCTGCTGCTCCAGTCTCTACCAGCAGTCCTACTTTGCAGCCTACTTCAGTTCCCAGCTCGCACCCTAGCACTATTGTGAACTCCAATAGTAGCCCCAAACTTAATTCAAACTCAGTCTCCAGTCTGGGTGTCAACCCCAGTCCAAATGTAAACCCAGCAACTACTCTTTGTAACACCCTCAGTACTAACACTAATACCACCTCAAGTGTTGGCCCCAACACAGTCACTTCCGGTCAGAGCAATTCTGCCTCAACTGTGAGCACCAGTTCTACTTCCAGCTCTGCTCTAAACTCAGCCAGTCTGGCTCTAAAACCAAACCCCAGTCCTAAACCTGTGACAAGTGTGCACTCAGTCATACAGATCCCTGCCTCCTCCAGCACAATTTCCCCCAACCAGATCACTGTGTTTGTCACCTCTAACCCCATCACCTCTGCCCCCACTCCCCAGACACCCTCATCTATGGTCTCCACCATGGTAGCGGTCCCTAACAAGAGCATTAGACCTCAGGACATCCGGCAGCAGACCCCTGTCCCCCGACCGCCTCAGTTCATCACCACCCCTGTATTGATCAACCAAATTTTCCAGGTCCCGGGTGCATCTATGGCTCCCAATACAACAGTGGTATCACAGTCGGTGACCATGGTAGGGCCAATCCAAGTGTCTGCCACAAACATCCAGCTGTCTCCCGCCCCAAGCTCCACCCAGTCCTCAGGGGCTAACATGACCAGCACTCAGCCCACTAGAACTGCTGTTGGACAGGTCCAGATTGCCACTAGCATGTCCTCATCAGCCCCAGTTGGTTCTCTCACAGTTCCTCAACCACTTAACCCAGGGGCTCTCAAAACAGAAAATCTGGGTGAGGCAGGTTCTGCTCATAGATCTAGTCCCCCGGCCCAGCAGCCGTCTCCCCATCCGAGCTCTTCAGCATCATCTCCCTTTCAGCCACCCCTGGCGTCTCCACCTCCCTGCTCTAGTCCTGGGTCTGTGAATTCCATTCGAAAGACTCCCATGTCTCCATCTCCTGCTGCCCAAGTAAAAGGTAAACCAGCTCCGGCTGTTGCAGCTGTTTCTGGTACAGCTGACTCTCAGCAGAGTCCTGTGGACAGGCCTGTGCAGGGGCCCACTGTGGCTGTGCCACCACAGGTATTTCATCCTCCTGCAAGTCCTGCCATTCAGATTGAAGCACCAGCTCCCCATCCTATTGTGGCTGCTCCAAACAACATTACTCCAACTGCAGTCTCCTCTCCAATCCCAGCTCCTGGCCACGTCACTGTTAATACTCAGATTTCTACCCCGGCTCCAGTTCTTCCACCAGCTAGAGTGTCAAGCCCAGTCCAGGCTGTAACTTCCCAAGCTCCTATGGTAACTGTAGTTGGTACTACCACAGATGTCGCTTCTGCCACCTTGCTGTCTACGGTCACTCCTGTCCCAAGTCCCATACCGTCCATTGTTCCAGTTGTTGCAGCACCTGGACCTGTTCAGGAGGCTCCCCCGAACACATCCTCTCCTGTTGCTACCCCCAGCGGAGCTCCACAAGTTCAGTCTGACCCCCCAGCCATGGAGCCTCCCATGCCGTCAAATGCAGCGCCTCATGAAGGCACTCAGACCACCCCAGGTAAACACACAATTATGAGCTAAAAATACCACTGGGTATGTCTGCCTGTATCAAGTTCACAGGGCCAGGGACCCTAATATGCCCAAGATCCCCTGATAAGGTCAAGCTGAAGACTACACATAATGTGTGTCACTGCTACAGTAGGGGTTAGTTCTTAGATGCCATTGTTGCATCTTTTATGAAATTTCAATTCTCATGAAACCTTAAGCATCAAGCTTTCTGGGGCTTGAACATTTTCCAAAAAATAATTTCTATCCCTGTTTTTCTTTTTTTGAGAAGGAAAACAGTTGCCATGTGAAAAACCATTGGTAACTGGTGGAGTTTACATAGCAACGTTGTGTGTGGGTTGTTTTTTTTTTTTGAGCAATCACTGACACATATTTCCTACTAATAAATTGGTTTACATATTTTAGATATTCAGATATGTCAGTTGGACTATTTCATCCTTTTTTCCCCAGCACCTATTCAACAAGAAGTCCCACAGTCACAGGAACCTGTTGCCAGTGAGAAGACAGGTAAGTGTGGTCATCCTGCTTGTCTTGTTAATTGAAAACAAAAGTTCAATATCATTTTATATGAGTCACTTGGAAGTAGATAGTATAAAATAAATCTTGTTTTTATCTTACTCAGGTGAAGAGGTCGCAACAGGTTCTGAGCAAGGGTAAGAGTCATCACAACATTTCTATTCTTTTCATTGCTATGTTGTTGATTAGCTGTGTAATTGTTAATGTGCTGGGGTTTACTAAGGTGTCCCTTACTATTGATCTCTGAAAAGTTGGCCTAGTCTTAAAACCTGTGCCCTTCAAGGAGAAATGCTTAGACATTTCTAACTCTACTGAAACTCAGGGAGTTCATTTGGTTGGCCAAGAGGGTACATGGTGAAAACAATGAGCCACGTGGCCTCAGCACTTGGTATGTATGATTAGCATGCAACAATATAAATATACTAATGCATGTCAGAAGTGTAAACAAAGAACAGCCTATCACAAAGAGAGTTTTACTACTCCTCTGACCTTTATGGCCATATCTCTTATCCTGGGGATTGTCATAATATGGTGGGGAAGTGAAGCCATGTTTGTTCAGCACAGTTTATAGTTTACCGCTGTTTTTCCACTTCTATCACAGATGGGCAAAGAAAAGAAAGACGCCCATCAACTTAGTCCCAAGGTATGTATTTTAACATGTTTGCGCTGCAAAGACACAAGCAGTGATCATATCGACGTAGTGGATGCTGTCGGGATGAAGACGGACAGTATCTGTGGTAGACGAGGAAAAACAGCAGTCCTGAGTGGTATTTTATCTTTCTCTGAGTAGAGCAGAGTTAACTCAAACCCCTGCATGTCTAATAACACATCCTTGTGTTGTCCTTTCTTCGTTGTCGTTTGTTGTTTTTCTGTTTGGTCCTCCCAGAGCTGCTGTGGAGAAGCCCAAGGGACCGAGCAGACGCAGCTCCCGGGCAGAGAAGGAGGTGGAGGAGGAGCCGGTTGCAGACAGTGGTATTAGGAAGAGATCAGCCAGACCTGGAACCAGTGCTGCTGTAAAAGGTAAACACACAAGCAGCTTTAAAAGACAGAATATCTATCACTGCACCTTTATATTCACATAGTATTAATGCCTTTTCCCTAATACGCTTGTGCACGCTTTTTAACAGAAACTGGAGCAAGCCCCACCCAAGCCAAACGAAGGAAGTCTAAATAGGCACAACTGCAGTTGTGGCAACCTGTGAACTGTACTGTAAATGTTTTCTGTTTTCCGCTGTGAATCATTTGATATTGGTTTCTCTGTCCAGCATTATGAATTTTCATTGGAGGGGGAAACCATGTACAGATTGTTTTAAAAAGAATTATGCTATTGTTCTGTCCATGCTATTATGTGAGATTGTAATTAGAATGTGTGCATTACAGTATGTGTTTGTGTGAATGTGCTTTTTATATTAAATGCTGGATTAATCATATGAAGACTGATATGGATCTTGCCATGATTGTATAATTATGTTGTAAAACTGAATTAAATTTTCTACTGCTTTTCTTCTGTGAAACTGTTATGATTCATTTAATATCCTAAGATCCTAAGATTTGATAACAGTTTCTTAACTCTTCCCAGCACTGCATTAAACTCCCCGGTGCATTTCCAATCCTGCTCAAAATCGTAAATGCAGGTGTGTAGTAGTGAGGGGACTCGTAGAACTAACTGCTCAGGGCCCAGCCATGAAGAGGGCCCTGAAGAAGCCTGACGTTGAAAGTCCTTTTTTAGTTCGATCCTGCAATGTCACACAAACAGTTTGTCTGAGTTTCAAAACACAGTAATAGTGCTGCTGATTATTTTTTTTAAAGAACTTCCAGGCAGAACAAAAAAGATGGAATTTCACTTGCCAAACAGAATAAATTGAGTAGAAACAGCAATTAATAGAATCCTTTCAAAAGAGATCAGTGAACTCAAATTAGGCAAAAGAGCGCCAATGGTTACAGATTACCAAACAATTAACTACCGACCACTGTAATATTGCTATTGATCCCTAACAGCATTGTAAAAGAAAGGGCACTGGTAAAGTATAAGGGGAATCGGGGGGCCCCCACTGAAACTGCATACACACGGGGGCCAGATGTGTTTGCTGGGGCCCAGATGTGTTTGCTGCGCCCCGGCGGGAGCGCGCATCCTTCACGAGTGTAACGATGGGAGCGATGTGACGGGATTAAAAAACAAAGTCTCGACACCGGTTCGGACACCGGTTCGGACACCGGTTCGGATACCGGTTCAAGTCGGGGCCGTGCAGAGTATTTTCTTGTGTTCGGTGTCGGCGTGAGCATGCGCAGTGGGTAAATGTCGGGACTCGATTCCAGTGTGTGAGCGAGGGTTTCCCCGAGCGTCGCATCCCGAACAGCTGTCCGCCGCGATAACTTCACCTGCTTCACAAACAAATAAACAACGTGACCATGAGCGGGGATCACGGACACGGAGACGCTCAGGTAGCTTTTTATCCAATAATGCTTTTTTAAAAATTTTCTTTTTTTTTTTTTTTACTGCTCAGTTTGTATGAATTCCTCGGCTGTAACTGACATAATCGACAAGTATTATTTGCCATGATGTGAAATAACGTTACAAGTTACGTTGCCCCGTTTGCCCCGTTTTGCCATTTTGGTGAAAACTTTGAAATTATGCGGACTGCTTGCGTGTTATTATAGCAAAAGAAATAGACGTATTTCCAGGGTACATCTGTATGCCAATTGAAACTTGAATAACCGATCTACCGGCATTTTCAAAATTGAAATATTAAAATCATCCTTTCTCACAATTTTCAGGTCAATTCTGGATCTAAAGGAAGCGGTAGGTCCCCTGATGGGGATTTTTTTATTCATACCGACTCCGCTTTCCAGTCGGAATCGTGATCTGTCTACTGTTAGTTTTTAAAAGGACAGAAATGGCGTCCCAGAGACTAAGTCCCTTCTCCTCCACTCTCTTGCGGCTATTGTTCAAAAAGAGGGTCCGAAATACACACTTGCGACCCCCGCTTTTCTAATCTGACGAGCTGTTCCGAAAGGGCCCGGCGTGGTGTTTATTTTGCACGCTCCGGCTCGGTTAAATGTGCTCGCCATTACGACGAATTTTGGAGCCGAAAGTGGCAGAATAGGGGCTGAGGACTTAGTCTCTGCGCCATTTTCTTTTTCTGTACGGCAGCGGCCAGGGCGCCGATCAGTGAGCCAACTGTCTGCCGTGATATGGAGGCGAGCGCCGGGAGCTTATCGCCTCTCCCCTCGCCCGTATCTCCCCGCCAGCTGCGCTCTGCCCCCCCATCTCCGAGCGAGGGGACGTTTATCTGCACCGCCAAACAGGGGGAAACCCTCACAAACGAGTTTCAAACTTTAAGGCACAGAAAAGAAAAAAAAAAAGTTGCACTATATGATTAAAAGCATATGCAGTGAGTAGTCATATTTTCGCACACATTATAGCCTCCATGCAAAGTTGAGAGTACTTTTTCTTCCCCTCGAAGGCTTAATTTGCTCAATGATTTGCTTGAAAGAAGAAGAAACAAAAAGACAGTCTGCGGGTTTTATAATAACTATGATGTGTTTTACTGTTTCATATGACCATAGCTGATAACGCGGTTATTAAGCTGCCATGACAACAGGGTGCAACGAGGTGATGATCAAGCCAAGTCAGGTCTACCTCAGGAGGGATTTCACCCAGCACAAAATAATTTTAATATGAAGACTTCTTTAAAAAAAAAATCTTATGGCCCTAAAAATACATCAAATCTCTGAGAACGTCCTGCTTTAAAAAAGCCTCTGGTAAAGTAAAATAATGGCTCATAGGCCAAATTCGCCCCTTCGCCAAAAATGTTTAGCCCCGTAATGAAAAGGCTGAAATTTTCCTTTTACAGTTTGCGTCAAAGCTGTCACATAATTTCCCATAGGTCTCCTGCAGGTAACAATGTATATACATGTCTTATTTAAATCCTAATAAATACAACCTTGTAACGTCTAACAATGGTCAACAGTCCAGCAGAAATAGCCTACCAATCAAAATTTATTTCTAAGGCAGCAACAGCATTAACAACAGCACTTTCAGTCAACCATAAATGAAGCCAGACATTGTCATTTTTAAGTCTTTTTTTGCCAAATTAGTGTTTAATAAGCTACTGCATCTCTGTCAGCCCTCCCTTGTTCAATGGAAATTACACCTGCATTCAGATACAATCCTAAAACAAACCTGAAGGAAATTAAAAAAAAAAATAAAAATAAAGTACTCTAGGAAATGAAACTTCTACAACATTCAGTAGATACTGCATCGCCACCGCAACTATAAAAATATGTCGGCACCCGATTGAACAGTGCTGAGAAAACTGCCCGTGATTGTACCTGAGTGCTGACCCATATACTGGTTGATTACTGGTACAAGTTCCTTTTCTTTTGCGAGGCTATTACCATCTCCAATATATGAATACAGGTGCGTCCTGGAGTCGTGGGTCAGCCATGGATGGATTACTGAACAGGCCTGCCAGGCACAGGCACATTGGCCCAACGACTCAGGGCCTCTGAGTATTTGGAAAACAAATACTGTCCAGTATTTTCATTTGTATTAAAACTACAGAGCATATTGACTCTACAGTGATGTATAATTAAAATGTGGTAAAATTAGTAGAGTAGTTTAACTCAGGTCAGCAGAACAGCTCGACTTCATGAAAATATAACTTTCTTTGATGGTTTTCTATGATATTTTGCATGATGTGCTGTAGTATTTTTTATTTAATTATATCTGTGCAGAGGAATGTCAGTTTGGCTCAACTGTGGTAGGAAGCTTTGGACCACCTCTCATAGGTGTGAACAAAATACCGAAGTCTTAAACAGACAGTGGCACCTGAGAATATGGTTTACCTGCAAAATGTCCCTGAAAGAGATGCAAAACGACTAAGAGACAAAAAAAAATGATGACGATGAGAAGCTGTATACAAGAGATGTAAAACAACTACAAGGAGACACAAACAACCACAGAGACACAAAGCAACTGCTGGGTGACACATAACTACTACAGTGAGATTGGAAAATGACCTCAAAGATGCATGAAAGAACTACAAAGACACACAAAACCATACGCCTCTGTAGGAGGGGTAGGGGGCCTCTACACCTGTGCCCAGGGGCCCATTGTCTCACCATCCATCTGTGGGATCAGGTACAGCAAATGTGTGTTGGATGTGATTCACTAAGGGCTAACTGAAGTGTGACTCTCAACAGTAGTGTTGAGTATAGAAGAACTAAGGACTAATGTCAGCTTATGTAAATACACTAGCTCAGATAAAATGTTGCTTAACAAATTGATCTGTCCTTTGTATCTTAGAAACTCACAAACATAAAGACAAACACAAAGACAAGGAACACAGGCACAAAGATCACAAGAAAGACAAGGAGCGAGAAAAATTCAAGCACAGCAACAGGTATGATATCTGCAACTTCTTTCCTTTTTTTAAATGAATTTTTTGGGCATTTTTATGCCATCATGCTGATAGGGACGACAAAGACAGACAGACTATGGGGAAGGACAGTAGGGGAATGACATGCAGCAAATGGTTCGGCCAGCCGGGAGTCAAACCCGGGACTTGCTGCTGAGAGCATTTACGCCCATGTGGTATGCACCCTAACCACTTGGCTGTGAGGTTGTCCTCCTATTTTCATTTCAATGAAATGATTGACACCACTCGAGTAGATGACATGGCCTGAGTACAGGTTTCTGGAGCCGGCATTTATGTATTGAAGTTGCCTTCAGGCCCTGAAATGACAATTTTTCCGTGTTACTTCCTAACATGTACTTTTTCCCCTGGTTTTAGCTGTCATTACTGAATCTTAAATGTTAAGCATTATGACAAAGTCCGTGCATTTGGATACAGATTTTGCAAATATAAAGCATATTAGAACTTTATCATGAAAAAAATCACAGAGTACTGCTGATTTAATTGAAACTAACTGAACCCTGCCATGTTAAATCGGCAAACACACATCACAAGGATTCTCTAAAATCTGCTTTTATGAATGACATCTGCAGAGTATTTGTAATTTGAACCACTGTGGACACTTGCTCTGGTTTCCTTTTGTGTGGTACTTGTTGGCCGCAGTATATTAGCGGAGTCACGACTGAGGTCATTCCTGTTCATGACGCTGTCACTGTTTGTCAAAAATGGCTACATTTGTATTGCTGGTGGTTGTCGCTTTGTCGATGGCATCTTTTGTGTCTGTGCATCTGGATCACGTCTGACCTCTTGCACTTGATCTCTGACATCTGTGGCTCCTGTGTTCCAGCGAACATAAGGAGCCCTCTGAGAAGAAACATAGAGACAAGGACAATGAGAAACTGAGGCACAGTGACGGCGGCTCAGATAAGCACAGGGAAAAACACAAAGTTAAAGACAAGGACAAAGAGAGGAGGAGAGAAGAAAAGGTTTGTTCCATATTCAGTCTGTTTCTTATGAAATGCTTTACAGGCCTCTAGTGAAAATGTTATATTTTACCATCATTACAGAATAAACATAACATTAAAGTAGTTGTTTTCCAATGATCATAATTATTTTACGCATTTCATGCAATTCGCTTGATTTTTGATATATTCCAGCGTCTCTTTCGGAGACCGAACTTATTAGAAAACTAAACACAACATTAATAAGTACACAGATGGTTATTCCAGCCTTCCATGAACTCTGACTATAAGTAAAAGTTTAGACAGTTTAAACATAGTCAAAGTGCACTTTAATCGTCAGCAGACAGGGAAATTAATATATTTTTCCTCCTTTCCAACAGAACAAATCCTCCCATGTAGACAAGCCTAAAAAGGAGAGAGAAAACGGATTTTTAAGGTAAACAGCATTACTTTGTTGATATTGAATTACACTGGCCATAAATCATTTTGGAAAGAATTCACTACAGTCTTATCTATTCCTTGGCTATAATTAATGGGACCTTCCTTTACTAAAATGCAGTTCAATGTCTTCAATGTATGACTTAGAGACACAAGCCCAGCTGCCATTAAGAGCGAGCCTGAAGAAGACAACAGCTTCTATCCCTCTCCCCAACACAACAAGAACTCCAAACGAGAGTATGATGATGAGGAGTGGGTATCATTCAAATGATCCAGATCGTTGTAGTTACATATAAGAATTGGTTGTGTAAAATTCTGTATTATAAGATATTAATTGATTATAAATGTACGGTTTACAGATTTGAATACAAGCCCAAAAAAGTCAAGATGGAATATGACAAAAAGGCAAAGAAGAGGAAACATGAATACAAAGAGGATGAGGAAGATGAGGTTCATTTTGGGGTTTTTTTGTACATTAGTCTGATGAATAAATTGTCATATTTCGTACTGTTCCATACTCCAGGTTGGAATGTCTGCTGTTTATGTTTTCCAGACATATTCTGTTCTCTCCATCTGTTTTAGGACATCAAGCCCAAAAAGAAGACAAAAGACAAACGAGTAGCAGAAGGAAAGAAAGCCAAAAAAGAAGAAGAGGAGAAGTGGAAATGGTAAGGTCATCTTGGGAACAATTTTTTCTTTTCCTCAGGAAATTGCAAATCAAGAACAGTTAGCTGTTATAAACAGCTGCTGAGCGGTAGATACCCTATTTTTCCTTTTCTCTCATGGATTGTGTTTTGTTGTTTTGGTGATTAGGTGGGAGGAGGAAAGATATACTGATGGCTCAAAATGGCGCTTCCTTGAACATAGGGGTCCAGTGTTTGCACCTCCATATGAACCCTTGCCTGGCAAAGTGAAATTTTACTATGATGGTGGGTCTGTCTGTGTAAAAAAGAAAAAAAAAATGTAATATATTATTATTTATCTTTGATCAAGACTAAATTGTACTTATTCTTTGTTTTCAGGTAACCCTATGAAACTTAGTGCTCCCGCTGAGGAGGTAGCTACATTTTTTGCTAAGATGTTGGACCATGAGTACACCACCAAGGACATTTTCAGGAAGAACTTCTTTAAGGACTGGAGGAAGGTGAGGAGATAAGAAACAAAAAATTTCCAAGTGTGTCAAATTGAGCACATGAGCCACAGTTAACCGAGCATGTGAAGTCCAAGCATTTGAATTGCACATGCTTCAGATACCTTCTACATTATTTTAGGAAATGACATCAGAGGAGAAATCAAGGATCACTGACCTGAACAAGTGCAACTTCAGCAAGATGAACGAGTACTTCAAGGCCCAATCCGAGGCTAGGAAACAGATGTCGAAAGAGGAGAAACTGGTAGACCTGCATTCATGCAGACTCTCTCAGCCCTGTAAACATTATGGAATGTCTCACCGTACTGTCATATTTTCATATACGTTGTAGAAAATCAAAGAGGAGAATGAGAGGCTCCTTCAAGAGTACGGTTTCTGCATCATGGATAACCACAAGGAGAGGATCGGAAACTTCCGCATCGAGCCACCGGGCCTCTTCCGAGGACGAGGTGACCATCCGAAGATGGGCATGCTAAAACGACGCATCAGACCTGAAGACATCATAATCAATTGTAGCAAGTGGGTGATCTCATTAACACTGTTATCACTAGCCTCACTATCATGAAATTTCCAATTTTGAATTGATTTTAGGGATCGTAGTAAGAACACAAAACCTGTCAAAAAGCAGATGTTGGTATTCTTTTGAGTTTTAACAAGTTTACCCTTCCAAACCATTGTAGGAGACTAGAATGTGAATTACGAGGGCAAAGTATGGACACGTGTGCTTGTGAAAAGAGAATATATTAAGTGGGTGCTTGTAGAAGCTTTTAGTCTGTTAAAAGGTAACATTCAGCTATATATCTCACATGCTTTGACTTGTTTTTTATCCATCTCTCCATGTCAAACCTCATTTTTTCTTCCCCTTTCCCTTTATCTTTTCCTCCATCTTCTGTCATGTTGTATTTGCTGAACTCATTTCTAGACAGTGGGAATAGTTTTCTTTTTATCTCTGTCATCCTATGCCTCCAGGGCAGTGTGTGCGAGAGAGAGTTTATGGAAGGGCTGATTTGTTGATTTCATCACAGGGATACTGGAGAAAGAATGTACGTGCTGCGTGTGGCATGTACAGAACGATAGATGTATCACTAACATGCGCTTGCACACATGCCGGCACTGTGTCAAAGGTAGTCTTCCTGTCCTGCTGTGGGTGTGCAAAAAATAACACTACTCAGTGAGGACTTTTTAACCCCCCACATACTGGTCATGATGGGATTTGTTTTACAGCTACATTTCTCTGTACTCTGTTGTCTAATAGCTGTAGCTTTTATAATATATTTTTAATCTTGGTCTGGGCCATTACAGTTTAAAAAAGAAACAATCCTGTTTCTGATGTACTTCATTACAGGTTAGGTTTTCGGTATCTTATTTTACTGATGAGGATTGCTCCATATTCAACATAGACAGATACGCAGCCTCAGTGGAGTTAAACGCCTCACCCAGAGAAATGCTCCAGGCTGTGGGAAATGCTGTGCTAAAGGTACGGGTGAGTTGTCAACGTGTTTCTCGTCTACTTAAATCTGCCTCCTTTTCTATAGGGACTCCAAGCACCCTAAACCTCCCCAGGGGAAAAAATGGAAGGAGGTTCGCCATGATAACAAGGTGACCTGGCTGGCGTCATGGACAGAGAACATCCAGGGCTCCATCAAGTACATCATGTTGAATCCCAGCTCCAGGATCAAGGTATCAGTGGTCTCAGGATTGAGCCTGCAGCCTCAGTCTCGTCTTAATCCCAACCCATGTCTGAGATTACGTATTTTACCGGTTGTCCCTTGATGTAAAAAAAGAGCTGTTTGTGTATGTTTCTGCATGTTTGTGCAGGGGGAGAAGGACTGGCAGAAATATGAGACAGCCCAACGGTTGAAGAAGTGTGTAGATCGAATCCGAAACCAATATAGAGATGACTGGAAATCAAAAGAGATGAGGATCAGGCAGAGAGCTGTGGCATTATATTTCATAGACAAGGTGAGTAAAAATTCAGTAAAACTGTGATGATAAAATACCGAACAATTGGGAACAGTAATTATAACCAGCAATATTTCAACCAGTTGATGCATCTGGGAAAAAAGGCAGAGTGAAATCTAACTTCAGAGGAAGGTGACATGAGCTGCTGAAATTTACTGTTATAATTTCTTAATGAGCAGTAAGGGCTCTTTGCATCCCACTAGTATAGGTAAAACAGATTTATAGAATAAATCCTGAGAAACTGTTTCCCCCCTAAGCCTTGATAATGATCACAATGTATTGTGCTTCCCTTGTAGCTGGCACTGAGGGCGGGCAACGAAAAGGAAGAAGGCGAGACAGCAGACACAGTTGGCTGTTGCTCTCTGCGGGTGGAGCACATCAAACTGTACCCCAAAATGGATGACCAGGAGTATGTGGTGGAGTTTGACTTCTTGGGAAAAGACTCCATCCGCTATTACAACAAGATCCCTGTGGAGAAGAGGGTAAGACAGGGAAGGAAAAGGAGAGGAGAGCAATACAGTAATGGAGGGAGAGAAGAGTTAAACAAAGAACTGGTGGGAGAAATGGGACTTGTGGCGAATACATTAAAGCTCAAAGCTGGGATTTCTTGTTTAATTGGGTGGTGTTGGGTGTGCATTTAACAGTTATGTGAATCTAGTGTTAATGGAGATAAAGTGTTACTAAGTTGCGGAGAGAATTTTTGCACAGACAGGTAATGAGGCACTAGAAGCTTTCCCGCCTGCTCTGCCTCAGAGGATGGTCTGGCTCCTACTGCTACCAGTGTACTCATGTAGACACATAAATTCTTCAACACCTATTTGCACAGTCTATTTGCATCCCTACTTACATATAGAAGTGCATGCAAAAAACACACTGACCTACAGGGGTGTTGGGGGCTGTGGCATCGGAAGGTTGGTGGTTCAATCCTCGGCCCCTCCAGTCGAAGTGTCCTTGGGCAAAATACTGATCCCCCAAAGTGCTGTTTGTATAGAAAAGGGCTTTATGTGAATGAGTGAATGTGGCAGTAGTGTAAAGTCCATTTGCATTCCGTTGACTTGTCATAATGAACAGAAATAATATAACGGCCCCATCTGGCCGAAATGTGGTACTGCACCCATGAACCTGGTCAACTCTGAACCGTTATATGCTCAGTAAATCTTTGCTGATTTCTTGACAGGTTTTTAAAAACCTTCAGTTGTTTCTGGAGAACAAGCAGCCAGAAGATGACCTCTTCGACAGACTGAATGTAAGAAATAAAAGTTAACGTCTGCCTACAGGGCCTCTCTCTGAGTAAATTCTTTAAGTAAATAATAGTAACAATTAGTATCACTTTGGTTCCACCTTGTTCTCCCCCTGCCTTTCACGCTTTTCCCTCCCTGTGTCTCTTGCAGACTTCCATTCTGAATAAACACTTGCAGGAGCTGATGGATGGGCTGACAGCCAAGGTCTTCCGTACCTACAATGCCTCCATCACCCTGCAACAGCAGCTCAAGGAACTTACATGCCGTGAGTGACAGCAACTTCAGCCAGTTAGGAAAAGAAAGTAGCTCACTTGAGTAACAGCCGTGTAGTTTCTAAGCACAGCTAGATGCAGGAGTCACTCTTTATGACATTTCACAATGTTATCGCTTTTGTCAAATTCTACAAAAACTAAAAAGTTAGAAATATGAAAGATATGCCAGGAGATGTAGAGGGTTCATATTTTTATATGACGAAAAATGGTGACGAGATTTGACACAACTTGCCCCTGAATTCTGAGAGTCTTGCTACAAACGAAAATTGCAGAGAAACAAACTGTAAGACCGCATGGTGTTTTATAGTGTTTTGAAGCAGTTTGTGAATGTCAGTAGAAGACTTTTAAAAATGAATTGGTCTTCTAATGTTTTGGAATTGCATAAAGTGGAAAATGTATTGTTGTCTGGAACAATAAATATTACTATAAACCGAGCAGATGATTCCAACTGATGTAATAACATGAATAGCTTTAGACAATGTATCACAGATTTTTTTATTTACATCAAAATCAACATGGAAAAAGTAATAAAATCCATTCAAAAAGTCAATGCCTGTGAGGAATTCTAAAGTAGCACAGCACTGGATTCTGGATTTATCAGAAAACAGTATCTTCAATTATACATATTCACATCTACACGTTTGTATACGTGTAACCTGTAACCGGTGGCTAGTGTGTTGTGTTTGTTAGCAATGATGATGCCATGACACCAGGATCTCTTTGGCGTTTATGTCTCTTTATTCCGATGAAGGCAGATAATAAAGCAGAACCTCCACTTAAATAAACCTGCTTGCTCCAGCTCCTCTCCCACAGGAGAGCAGCACAAAGGACCTTGTGATAAAATATTCAGCATGGAACATAAACTCATGTAAAACAAAACATACCGGACAAGGACAAATAACAAAACTGCCATGTAAATAATAGTAGCCCTCTCCAGCTCCAATGCAAATGAACTCCAACACAAATGAAAGAAATTATGGTAACGGGGGGGGATTTATACTGTGGATTTTGAGCTTGAACCTTATGAATACACATTATACATATACTAACTTTGGAGGCTTTCCCAGTCAAACAACAGCTAGATTTTGTATAATTAAAATTAAGCACAGGTCCCTGTACACATGGTCCTGTTGCAAATATACTATACTTGTAGCTTACTGTATATAACTAAAAATTATTGCGCCTATAAATACATCGCACAGCAATGTTTTGGTCAGTTATTTCAAACTTCAACCATTTCAAACTTTTCTTACCTTGCTCTGTTATTGTTGGGTCTCCAGCTGATGACAGCATCCCAGCTAAGATCCTGTCATACAACCGAGCCAACCGGGCGGTGGCCATCCTCTGTAACCATCAGAGAGCTCCACCCAAAACGTTTGAAAAGTCCATGCAGAACCTCCAGACCAAGGTAAACCCCATGCTCCACCTTACTTCTGTTTTGTTGTCCTCCACAAGCGATGATGTCTCATGTCATCTTGGCTGCCTTGAAGAAATTTTTTTGTTTGTTTTTATTATGAAAGATGAAGATATTTCCCTCTGTACATGACGAAGATTATTTTCTTCACTCAGAGTGTGCTTGTTGTGATTGCAGATTGATGAGAAACAGAATCAACTGTCTGCAGCCAGGAAGCAGCTGAAGGCTGCCAAGGCCGATCACAAGGCTTCCCATGATGACAAGAGCAAAAAGTAAGAATGCCTGAGCACTGTTAACCAGTGTGAGAGACTGTCACAGTTTTATCTATTCACTCCTTCATCCCAGGTGGAATGTAAGGCCACAGAGTTTTATCTGTGTGTCTCCTAAACATCAAGTTTATGATGATTAGGGTAACAGTTTTCAGTCCATTTGAATAATTCTTCTTCCCTCTGTCTAACTCTTGTGTCTGTGCCTCTGTCTCAATCTTTGTCTTTTTCTGTATTTCACTCTCTCGTTTTCTGTATTTATTCCATCCTCTATCTGTTATTTTATCTCTCTCAGGGCTGTGGAGGTTAAGCGTAAAGCCGTCCAGAGGATAGAGGAGCAGCTGATGAAGCTCCAGGTGCAGGCCACAGACAGAGAGGAGAACAAGCAGATTGCTCTGGGCACCTCCAAGCTCAACTACCTGGATCCACGCATCTCTGTTGCATGGTATTTATGTGATACACAAGATGCTGTTTACCTCTGTTTTTTAACAGGCAGCTATTATTCGATTACAGGTGTTTCAACAATAAAAAAAAACCTGACATTAATGAGTAAACCACCTACTGTTTAATAGGCT
Source organism: Istiophorus platypterus (assembly GCA_016859345.1). Lineage (NCBI taxonomy): Eukaryota > Metazoa > Chordata > Actinopteri > Istiophoriformes > Istiophoridae > Istiophorus > Istiophorus platypterus. Next base: position 8,656,457 of record CM029111.1, read on the forward strand.
AGCTTTCTCTGTGTTGGTGGGCTTGCGGGGGTGCATATCTACCTTGGTGACAGAAAGGCAGGAAACCCACTTGCATTGTAGGAAAAGGAGCAGCACAAGCAAAAAAGCTAACGGCTGCAGAAGGAAAATAAGAGGAAGAAAAGCGTGTGAGCGCGAGGAACAATGGGGTTTGTTTCTAAAAGCCAGGGAGCGTCCCCAAACAGCACTCCTTCCTCCATGTGGGAAGTCAATGAGGAGCTCTCTGGGGCTGAATGGAGGGCCAGGCCACAGAGTAGGGGAACAGTGGTCCGCCCTCCCTAACCCATGCCCCACAGCTATTTATGGAGAGCCTCCTCCTGAAGCACAATGGATACAGGAATGCTCCGTGTTTTGCCTGGTTGTAAAGCGTAAGTTTTGGGGTCCCTCCCCTTAAAGGGTGGTGGCATGGGAACCTAGACTACACTGTAGTTGTATGTGTGTGAAGTTGTGTAACAGAGATGAAAACACTGAGTTGATTCTAGTTTATCGGCAGCTGGGCTGGTGTATTTTCTTGTCATGCAGAGAATATAGTAGGTTCGAAATGTAGAGAGATCTGTTTTCCTTGCAAGATCAGGTTACTTTACAGTTGAGAAAGCTCATCAAATTAATAACATAAATAATTCTAAATAACAGATACGACCTTTGCCTTGCAAATGATCTGCTTTTCTGTTTAGTTAGCCTCCAGCTAGCTACTAAATTTGATTCTTATAAGAAGGCCAAATAATGAATGTTGAGTGGTTCTCATTTCTATAGTAAAGTATCAACTATTTCTATTGATACCATTTTGATTCACACATATCCAGTTATATTTATCTATTAATGTTATTCATTACTAATCCAACCCGAGCTCTTCTATTAACACATTTTTTTCAGTAGCTTCTTCAGTCTTGCTACATATGAATCTGTGGAACAGTAGTCTCTGTTAACACTGAACTCAGCAAACAGGTACAGTTATTGTGATTGTTAACGTTTTATCGTAAACTTCTTTGATCATTTTTCTAGTGTGACCTCGTTACATGCTCAAAAACATAATTAGCGTCCAATCCTACTTCAGAACACAGGTGTGCTTTAAAATTCAAACCTTTATCACACTGAATTCAGGGCAGTCCTTTATTTTAAATAAATTTCTCCATTTGATGTGCACCTTGGTGCATAATGCTAGAATATTGCTATGATGTTCCGGCACTTCAAGTCAGAGAAGTCCCGAGAACTGAAAACATTTAAGGCCATGGGCCTTTCAGAATTCCCATTAAAGGCTGAAAACATACCTGGTTGAGCTGACCTCTTCAACAGGCCTTTTTCACTGCAGACATTTTGACTTGTCATAGAAGAGAAAGCACAGGTTTTACTTATAACATTAACAATGGCTCTGCTCTGTCCAAGTGTCCCAGAAAGCCATAGCAGTGTAACACAATAGACCTTCGTCACGGCAGACATTTTGGCATGTCATAACAGGAAAAGCACAGTTGTAATCAATAACTTTAATAAGGAGTGCATTCCATTTTGGTGAGCTAGTCTGAGGCCCTGTTATTATGCAAGCTGGCTCAACATCATGACTTATTGGGACAAACAACAGAAGTGAGTAACTGTTAATGAAATCTGTTATACCTGTGCTTTCCCTGCTTTGACAAGTCAAATGTCTGCTGTGAAAAAAGGTCGATACCAGGGCCTTGTCATATGAGTGAATCAAATTTTACCACAAGTTCAGTATATGGTACATTTGGATTGTCTCTAAAGACACTAGATTGTAGAGGATATTTTAACAGTAGAGTAAAACATAGTGGACTCTTTTCCAGTTCAGTAACAAGCAATAAACAAGCAATGGTCATTAATCAAGTCCTTGAAAAGTTAGCACTGCACATGAGCTGAATACTTTTAGATTTTCTCTTAACATCTGACTCACCGTCTAGTCTTCTCCATGGAATTTCCCAAGTTTGAATAGTGAGCAGCCAATGCAGCCATGATGCAGCCAATGAGTGGATGAGCTCAGTCATTTTTAGCCCTCAACTTGTCCATCTTTTCTCCTCTCCAGGTGCAAGAAATGGGGCGTTCCCATTGAGAAAATCTACAACAAAACCCAGAGAGAGAAGTTTGCCTGGGCCATTGACATGGCTGAAAAGGACTACGAGTTTTAAACACACTTAATGTTTTAGCTTTTTTACCCATGCCTTTGATTGTAAAGATGGTTTCTAGTTGATGTCAAGTTATTCCACTGTGTGGTCACTGCAGGGCTGTGAAGAAGGAAGCTAAGACTTTGTTGGAGCTGTGACCGCAGATTAATAATTGTACTGTATATATGGATTTGTTGTGAATATAGGAGAATAACTCCTGAACTATTTGACCAAGCTGCTGACAGGCATCACTCTTTCAATAAAAGTCACAGTAGTGTGTATGTAGCCGCAGGTATCTGCCCACGATCAACCAACTAGGAACACACAAGTATTATCTTTTGTCAGATACGACTGTACTGAAATTTGTAAGCCATCAGATTTATCGAGAAATTCTATATTCTCATAGAATAATGAATTAATAATGTTTGTATAGGAAACTGTGAGAAACATCATGAGTGAGATAATAATATGATGAATTTCAAATTGTGGAATTTTGGTGTGAAAGATTGATACAATAAAATGAGCCCGACAGACTGATGACAGTGTGAAGAGCAGACATGGTAGCACTATGCTTGTAAAAATATCAGCACGCAGAATGTCATCATTTTTTACATTTAGTTTGATTTTGCTGTTTATTTCAGGGATGTACATTTTTTTGTCATTTTTCTGTAACCATGAAACATGATTTTTAAAAACGTTTGCTGTATGCATTGCCAACAAAAAGCTCTTCATTGCTTATATGCAACTTGTATGTGCGTGCGTGTGTATGTGTGTGCATGTGTGTGTGACTGTCTGTTTCTGCAGTTTTATAGTGAACAAGATGTAACATTCCTCTTGGTTACTTGAAACAGTTGAAGTGCAGCATAATTTTTTGTTTGTCAGAGCTAAAAGAGACAGCGGTTTTCAAAGAGGGACGTGGATTTTGCCAAAAAAAAAAAAAGATCACAGAAGTCTATCATTGTACTGTGCTGTTTTTGTTTGTTTGTTTCTTTTGTTCATTTGTTTTTTTGTATTGCTGTGATTAAGCAGAAAGTGTCCTCCTTGAATTGATTTCCCAAAGTGAATGGATGTTCTAATACTCATTAATATTTCCTGCTATATGATCATTTATCACACGACTTCTGTTTGGTCCAATGCTTATTGTTCTGAGCTTTTTAGACATCAGAATAAAACAACGACCTGGTCCTTTTTCTCCTTACTACTTTTGCATGGGAAATTGGGATTGAAACAGCAGATTCATTCCCTGATTACACAAAGACAAACATAATCCTGTCTTGAGGTAATCAGCAGCAATCAGTCAAGTCCAATTCCAAATAATACGTCTCCAAAACAGTTCATTTATCAGTATTAATTTCTGTTTTCACTTATATTCATCTCTATCCGGATAAATGATCAAAGCGAAGGTCTTTTACTAGGAAGAAGAAAAGTAAATCAATGAAATTAGGGAGGGAACAGAACTGACGGCATGAGTTTCGATCGGTATCTTGCCCTGTAATTAAGTGCAGTATTAGTTCGGGGGAATGAATAACTAAGTTACCCGCTGCTTGGCAAGTTGTGAAAGAGGTTATATTGACGAAGACGGCTCACAATGAAGTACAGTGTAAACGGAGGGGGCTGCGTCTTTAAGAGGCCGATAACAGGCGCCCACCGACGCGGTGCGGCCGCCGTAGAGCTGCGGCAGGTTACGGCGGATGTAGGGACACCGTCTCCAAAATAAACGCACCAAGCCCATCGCCGAGACACGCACGGCTCCGGTTCCTACGCAGACGTGGGGATCCAGAACAGGCCTCATGTAAAGTCGACAGATGAAGCCCAGGATGACCGCAGACGACCGCAGGCTGCAACAAAGGGCGACGTGCACGGCTTCAAAGGTGCCAAGACGTTTATCATCAGACGGCAAAAAACATTCAGGTGCATTGACGATGGCGGCGGGTCGAGGCCTCTCGGTCATTATCGTTAGTTGAACGTTCCCAGGTTGTGGCCTTAGAAATCCACACAGTAAAAGGTTTTGTATTTGTGACAGGGTGTCCACTCATGAATGACTAACAGCACACAAGGGGCAACACGGAAATCCCACGTAAGGAGCAGGAAACCTGTCTCGTCGGGTCCGACTGTCAACGAATGAATGGACATCGAGCCGCGCCGGGTGCATCCTCGGATGTTGCCCCAGCTCAGCTGAAACAACATCACAATTAAAGTAAATGACGATAACGCCCGTTTGCATGGAAGATTTGGAAAATGTAACATCGGCGTAACAAACGTAGTCGAAAAGGGCCCGTGTTTCAACCACCCCCCCCCCTTTTTTTAATTTTATTTACACCACGTTTCTGATTTAATCATCATTTGCACATGTCTGAAATGTAAAAAGGTGAAAACTGCACGAAAGGCACAAGCTCAAGTTTAAAATAAAACAAAAATAAAACAACACTCCCCACCGTGTAGAAAGCTCGCCCCCCCCCCAAAAAAAAAAAAAACCCAAAAACCCTCCCGGACCCTGTTTTATTGTGAAAAGCCTCGGCGGATGCTCGGTTTTTGACTCCGGTGCGGGGACGCCGCCGGCGGCGGCGGCGGCGGGGCCGTGCGGGGCTCGGCGGGGCTCGGCGGGGCGGGGGGCGGGGCCTGCGCCGCCCGGATCCGAGAGCGGACAAACTTGCGTAGTCTCGCCACGGCTCTCGCTGTCCGCCTGCCGCTCCATGGACGGCCGGAGGGCAGAAGAGGAAACCGGGATTCTCGTCGTCGGGACCGCTGCGCCTTTCCGGGCCCCAGCGATGATTTAATCACTGGGGTTTTTTTTTTTTTTTTTTTTTTATTATTTTTTGGGGTGGGGGGGAGAAAAACCCGGGGGGTGTCGGGGGGGGGGAGAGGAAAAAAAATATTAAGAGAGAGAGAGAGGGAGGAAGGAGAAAGGGGGGGAGGAGAAGGCAGCGCGACGGAGGAGAGGAGCAGCCTCGGCCGCCGGAGATGAGCGGACGGGCCGAGATTGCGGCGGTAGGTAGCAGCGCAGCGGCCCCTGCGACGTGTTGTTTTCCCAGTTGCCTTTTTCTCTCCCCCTCCTCCTCCTCCTCCTCGGCACGGTCGAGGCGAAGGTGGGAGAGAAGGACCGGGGCAGCCCCCGCTTACCTCGGCTTTTATTTTTGTTTGTTCATCGCTGTCTTGTTTTTGTGTTTTTTGGGGGTTTTTCCGAGGCTGAAACCGACCATTATTCTTCTCTTTTGGCCCAGCCAGCGACATGCTAGCGCTCACCGGCCCCGGTTTTACACGCTGTGAAAGCGGCCCGACGTTTCTCGTCGCTCGACCGCCGCTCGCCACCGGCCGTGGTCCCGGTAACGTTAATGTCTCACGGATCCAAAAAGGAAACGTCGTTTTTTTCTTTCTTTTTTCCTTTTTCCCTTCCTCCGTAGCAGGTTACGGGCCTTTTTTTTTTTTTTAAAGCAAAAAACAAATAGTTAAAATCAAACGAAACATCCCCGCTGCCCCAGAAAAGGTGAAAATCGTGTCGAGGAGAGAGTCGTGAGGTTTGATCGGCTTGATCTGCACCTTTTCTCCCTGACAGGCGTGTTTAGGTCGCTGCTGTCATTTGTGGACTAAAGTGTTGGTGATATATTGTTGCTGTGGGGGACGTGACAGGCTTCCATTCGTACACAATACACAGAGTCCCCTCACCCTTGCGGGACAATCGATAAGACCGTATATCATGCGAAAATGTTTTAAGTTTGTCTACCAACCAACGCAAAGATAGGTTTGTTTCTTAACGAGACCGTGGCCGCTTTTCTACAGGTTTAACGCAACATAGCGTGTTAGCGTTGTGCACATGCTCCCCGAGCACCAGAATCGTCCTGTACGCGGACTTAACACTGCAGGTTTGTCACATACCATCATGTACCGTCGTTGTGGGAAACGTGAAATTAGTTCATATTTATGTAAAAAAAAAAAATATAAATACACAAACCTTTCATGTACATTTCATAGAATTTGTAAAACTTGAAGTATACAGCGTAATTCTTTTATGGTTGTTGTCCATTGCAGAATTTTTAGCTCCTGTTGCAGCGTTGCCTGTGTGATACCTTATTCCTGTTTCATTATATTTGTCATAAACTTATTTTTTTTATTTTTTTTTTAAGAAGCAGTATCCTGAAAACAAACAAAGAATTTTTCTTAAATGTAATTTTAATACCTGGATGTAATACCACAAGTTCATATTTCATGTAAATGTCAAAATGTAGGTAGGAGTAAACTCATTTAAAATGTGTACACAGGAAGATTAGAGTAAAAAAAAGATAGTCTAGATACCGGAAGCTCCATTTTTGTCATATACATTTGGCAGCATTTCTGCTGGTATGAAAACATGTACGTTGGATCTGTGGTAAAGTTTCCGTGTATCAACATGTGTCAAGTCTTCACCGCGGTATAATGTGCGTTAAGCACCGACACACTAGAAGTCCCCGGGGAACTGTTGTTTCATCGGTTTCCCCCCTCTCTTCTCCTGCTGTAGGTATCCCTGTCTAGGCCCGGACTGAGCAGATTGTTCTGAGAGGAAACGGATAACAAACAGGGGAAGTGAACATGGCAGGGGGCTCGGCCTTCTTTTCCAACGGACCTGCTCCGTGGATGGACAACGATGCGGAGATGAACAACCTGTACCGAGACCTGGAGCTGGGGACAGTAATGACACTGTATTATTCAAAGAAGTCCCAGCGGCCAGAGAGAAGGACATTTCAAGTCAAGCTGGAGACCAGGACTATTATCTGGACTCGGGGCACGGATAAAATAGAAGGAGAGAGTGAGTAGCGTGCGGTCACAAACACAAAACATACACACAAACTGATAGTGATGCTCCTGAGTATTGGTTGTAAAATGCTGGTATTCAGGCCAGAACTGGTTGGATTACATACACTCAGAAATGTCACAGCCACAAGGGTTGTGAGGTGCTTGTTTTTTTTTTTTTCACAAAGACTTGACATGTTTCCACATGACGTGATGAGATGGTGGTATTGTGAACACCTGGAAGATGATGCCAGTTAGGACTGAAGAAGTCACTTCCAAAATCTTTTAGATCCTAAACAAAAAGTAATTTGTATCACGGGTTATTTACTAAATACATTAATATTGGTAATGTGACATTATTTAGAGTGACTAAAGGTACTTTCAACAGGTATTTCCATGCAAGAAAATTAAGAGAAACAAGGATTATTGTTTTTCTAAATTATGTGTAAAAGAAAGGGAAAACAGTATAGGCCTTAATTGTTCAATTCACTCAGCTAAAAAACTCTAATAAAAATACAATTTTTATTACGTAACTGTGATGCAGCTTCCAAGACCTGGAAAAGGCTACATTCAAGCTATATAACAATATCATTGAAAAAAAAAAAGGAAAAACCCATTGACTCTCTTGATATCAATATTATGTTTCATTTTAGCTCTGATTGGTTAATGAAAGTTGTCTGTAAGGATTTTTTGCCATCCTGCTGATGGTTATTCAAGAGGAGTTTAATCAAGGGCAGCTGGACTTGGTTGTAGATCTTGAAGACATTTAACTTCTTATCCAAGAGGCTCCTTCTTTTCTGAACTGAATCCAGTCGCCCTCGATTCAAGTCTTCTTGGTTAATGAAGGTCACTCTTCTGGATAGGATTTGTTTTGTTTGTGTGTTAGTTTTTTTTTGTCACCTAAAGGTCCAATTATTCGTTTTATTTTGTAGCATTACAATGACGTTTTGAAATAGCCGGGATATAAGTGGAATAACCAGTGTTATCCAGATGCAGATAAATCATATCTCAGGTACAAATCCAGGGTCAACATCGAGAAGAAATAACGCTTCCTGGAACACTTTATTTGACTAGCAATAGGTATATGCTGTAATTTACCAGGAAGCTGATATCCACGTTTATCTTTAACAAAACAGTGTGTCTAACTTAGGATATGCAGGGCTTTTGTGAGCCGTTAAGTTGTCTTTCTCACTGGTAGCAGGATGCCTTGTGCACAGATGCACTCTGCTCCGGATGCAGCAAAGAGAGCACGCAGACACACACACACACACACACACACAAACACACACACGCACACACACACACACACACACAAAAAAGACGGGGCTTAGGTTTTTTTTTTCTTTTCACAACGGTATCATCTTCTCTGTGATGAACGGTTACATACACACATGAGCTCAGAGCTGCCATTTGATACTCCTGGAGATGTGAAATTGGCCAAGGCAGCCTATTAACGTACAGAAATAGAATGTGAGTGTTTTTACTGGAAATGTGCGATAATTTGGGAACAATATGGCCTGCCGTATTTACACCTTATCAATAGTCATGAGAGTATAATTCTCCATTAACTGTGGAAACAGCACTCTTGTTTGTTGATAAATATAAAGTGCTGAGAAGCATACCTGTTTGTCTCAGAAATTAAGTTTATTTTTTTCGCAAATTTTCTCTCCTCTCAGATTGATTTCTTGTTTCTAGTGGTGTCATTGCATTTCCAGAAAGATGCTTGTTTAAGCACATGAAGTCTTGGCTGCCATATTTATATATATATATATATCTATATATATATAGATATATATATATATAGATATATATCTATATATATATATATATCTATATATATATGTATGTATATGTGTATATACGTGTGTGTATGTATCTATATATCTATATAGATATATAGATATATATCTATATATAAAATTCCATCACATTGAACATGATGGATGTAGGGCTGTCTAGATAACTGATAAAGTCAATTATCTGTCTATTTTGAAAAAGCAGAATTCGGTCTTGCAGAGCAATTGGTGGACACAGACTGGACATATAGATTTTTATGAATGGGTTCTCATCTGTTTTTTACATTGTCGAGCTATGATTATGTGCCCTTGGTAGGAGAACCTCCCAACTAGGTCTTGGTGCCCGCCATAGTGTTTGATCCAGGGGGCTTTAGTTTGCAGGTTTTCATTTCAAAGAGAGATAGTAGCAGCTGATTTCACTGATTAGCACCGACATAACATTGATATTGGTTTTTACAAGACTTTTACGTCAATGTAATGACGTGCCCTGAAATACCTTTGCTCAGTTGAATCTACAGAAAATATACTATCACAAGAGCCAGACTGATAAAGGTACCAGGCTCATTTAGTAACTGATATTAATTTATTGCCGATAAATGCTAAGTCGGCAGTTTATTAGCTACACCTTACTAAAACAATCCTGCAATAAATCCTCCCCTCATGACTGTTATAATGCTCAGTGTGTGGTGAAACTGTTTTAGAGAAGGGCTGATCCAGCTTTTGGGCATTTTGGAGGCTGTAATTTTATGGTGCTGTTGAATTGTACTGCATTATAAGGACACGTGTTTTGTTATCTCGTCCAACCAATTCATAACAGTGAGGACAGGCTAAATAACAGAAACACCTCTCTGTATAATGCAATACACTTCATACACAACATACAGTTGAATTAACACTACTTTCAAACAGTTAAGGTAAAAAATGATCACTATAACCTCAATGAAGGGATTTATTATCGTATTAGACTGCATTATTTTTTTTAGCAGAGGTTTACCTAGTAAACTGCCAACTTAGTTGCAGTACAGAAATGCCAAACTAGGTTTAAAATATTTCAGAAACTGTCACCACCCCAGAGTTTGATCACCAGAAAGCATCAACAAGTTGATTTTTTTTTTTTACCTGTAAAATATCCCGCTCAGTATGTATCTCTGTCACAATTCTGTAAACAAATCCAAGGGATCTATTTCGTGATTGGAAAAAAAATGTTACTGGCCAAAAGATAGTTACTGCTTTCTCCCCAAAACTCCTAAATATCACTTTCAGTATCAGCCTCTAAAAATCCAGTACTTGTTGACCTATACATGTCACAGTGTATATTGATATCACTGTATAAAATTACATATACTTTGAGAGAATATTTTATACAGCACAATTTAAACCAGACAGATCAGCTGAGCCGTAGAACTTGTAGCACTGCACTAAATATTACAGAAATGTGAGATGCAGCATAAGTACTTCTCAGGTTTTTTATAATTATTTCCACCGTTGTTTTTGAGGCTATTTAGCAAACATATAATGTATGTAAAACCTTAATAGGCATAAATCTAACTGATACACATGTCAGCGATGAGTAATGATTCCTAAATGAGGCTGACTGTGGGTGTGTGTTGGTGTATCCACAAGGATTCGCTGATAACCAGTATATTAGTGCTCCGTCTACATTTACACGTCTCACTTGGTGCCGTCAGCCGTCTGTCTGGTTCGCATGGAGTTGTCCCTGCAGGACTAACTGAACCAGCCAGTTAACACAGGACTGTGACACCAAATTAACTTCGACAGACAAAACTCCAGATTTTTCACACTGCATTAATTAATGATGGCATGCTACAACTGTTGCAGAATTGATCTGCTAGTGTCACAATAGGACAATGCACATACATATACTAACATTACCTGATAGTTGTCATCATTTATGGCTTCCAAGTGATTTGTTAAGTTATAGTGAGTTGATTGATCAGGCGTTCAACAGAAAAATAATTTGCATGTTTTCATACGATTGTAAACTGAATGTATTTTAGCTTTGGATTGTTGGTTGGACAGAACAAGACATTTGAAGATGTCACCATGGACTCTGGGAAACTGGAATGAACATTTTAACCTGTTGCCTGATATTTTTCAAATGAAACGATTAACTGAGACATTACTCAGTTGTTTAATCGATAATGAACATAGGTGTTAGTTGTAGCCCTAATTTGAATGGTTAACTGGGACCAAGACTGTGAGGTGTATTCAAGAGAGGATTTTTGGGAAAGTGTGTGTTGTACATATCTCAATGGAGTGTGAATGAAGTGTCACCAATTATTCAATCCACATACTGTGTCTTCATGAGCCCATGCTGACCTGTGTTTAACACCAATTAACATAAATTTTGTCAGCTATATCCTGGAACTATCTTTGGAAATGAACCTACTAAATGACGAAGAAATTGTCCGGTAGCTTTTGTTGACTTTTAAGTGATGTAAATGTGGATGGGACTACTTGACATGTCTGTGGAAACTGTCAACTTTCTGACCTGCTTTTTCCACACCTCCTGCAAAGGACAAACACAGACATGCTTTGTTACCTCAGATGTCAGATGTTATTTCCAGCTGAAACATCGCTGCTTTCTTTTCAGTTACACGCTTTACTTGGCTGTCAGCCCACTTTGTTTGTGAAAAATATATCGACAAATTAGTTGGACATTAACCCGCGGGCAGCAACGGGGTTGCACAATCAGCATTGGCCTTTAGATTGTTTATGACTGTATGACAACACTGTAACAAAGGATAAGGTTGTCACTGGAAAATCAGCGCAGCTCCACAGTTGACTTGCTCCATTTACACTGTTGGAAAGGGGAACAGAATTCATGTAGCTGTATGACAGTTATTTGTCAGGGGGAAAGTCCTCTGGTTAACTTTATCCGACGTGATATCAAAGGAGCTGATATGATCAGCTGACGTGGAGATGCACACTGAATGAAACAGTGTCACACTAGGGGAGGCTCAGTCACTTGAAAATTCCAAAATTACCATGTGAACTATTTATATTTTTTCTGCTGCTATAGTTTTATGTTCAAAACATACAGTATAGCTTTTTATTTATTTGTTGCTCAACATTACACAAATCTGTGTATTTTATAATGTAAATATCCAAAAACCCAACATATTCAGCTTGCAATCACATAAGACAAAGAGAAGAAGCAAATCATTGCATTTGAGAAGCTTTAACCAGTGAAGGTTTGGAATTATTGCTTGAAAACAACTTATCAAAATGTCAAAATAGTTGTCAACCCATTTTCGGTTATCAAACAATTTTTTGCACACGTCACACTTACTGAGTAATATCAAAGTTTTGCCAGTTTCAGATTATGTAATGGCTACAACTAACAAATGTTATCACTACCCGTTAACGCTTCGATTATTCTTTGATAAAATAATCATTTTATTTAGTCTACCAAATGTCATGTTAAAAATGGTGAAATATCCCCATCACAGTATCCTAAAGCAGAAGGTGTTGTATTCAATAATTGTTTATTTCCTCTGACCGATAGTCTGAAGCCTGTTTTTTTATGTAATTTAGATCAAGAGAAAATCAGAAAATCATCACATTTCAGAACCTGGAACCAGCAAATGTTTTTCATTTTTGCTGGATGAAAAGATTCAACAAAATTGTTGGCAGCTAACTGACTAATTGTTTCAGTAGGAGATTGTATATTTTACTAGGTAAAATTCTTGTATGGCTGCATGTGTTTAGACAGTATTTACTATATCAAAACCCTGGCTTCTTTCGCCAAAGGAAAAGCCAGTAAGGTAAAAGTAAGGTATCAAATACATACATATCATATTTGGTTCTGAAACTGTTTTATTAGCATTGGTTTTTACCTACTTCATATAAAATCAGCCCTTGCGAAGAGTGGTAGAAATGGTGAGGAAGGCAGGACAGAGCATTGGAGGAAGTTTGGGAGTGTGTTGCAGGATACATCCTCATCTCCTTTAGTAAGGTTACACCTCTGGCTATCTCTTAATTTCCTGCATCTGTCTGAGGCAGGCTCCAAATATTTTGACTCGAATAGCTTAAAGTGTTTTGTAA